>JAHWFP010047241.1:187401-203927 GCA_023313725.1 Lithobius niger | reverse complement strand
GGCCGGAATGTGAAGTGGTAGTGAGGTTGTCAGAAGCCGGACGCACAGATTGAAGATGTTGGAGGTGACATAACGGAGAGAACGAGACCTTGTCCCCCCGCTATTCCAAAGATAGGCGACCGCTGTCGTGTTGTTGACGTGGCCTTGGACAACCTTTTCTTTGACGAGGTGTTAGAAGTGAAACAGTTCGAGAAAAACTGCTTGCAGTTCTAGAACGTTGATGTGGTCAGTGGTGTCCGGGGATCATGTCCTGGAAACCAAGTGGTCGCTGATGTAAACACGCCCCATCCATGGAGGGAGGCATAGGAAAACAAATGGATGTCTGGTGGTGGCTTGTGTAGAGGAACCTTTCGAGTGATGTACTGGACGTCCAACCATGTCAACAGGCTGAAGAGGGGAAAGTTGTGTAGTCGCGGTCGTTGCTGGGGTTGGGTGGGTGGCCGGGTCCATTCGTCGATGCGAAAATGGTGCAGAGGCAGCACCATCCATCTGCCGTACGGAACGAGTAGAGCTACCACTTCGAGCGAACCGATGAGAGAGTTGAGGTGTTTTAACGTGTAGGTGGGCGACCGAAGAAAGGACCATATTTTGAAGAGCAGGGCCGATATCCTGTCCGGGGATGGCATGACGACCGCGTGAGTCAAGTCAAATGTCACACCGAGGAACATGAAGTTTTGAGAAGGAATTAAATTGGATTTTCGGAAATTTACCCCGAAGCCTAAACTGTGTAGGAGCTGTACAGTGTAGTCCCGGTTTAAGAGCAACTGGGACCTGTCTTGATAAGGAAGGATCCAGTCGTCTAAATATGCATCGGCGCGTCCTTCGTGCTGATGAAGGAAGGCTAGGACTGTTTTTAGGACCAGCGTAAATATTCACGGTTGCGGCAACGAGTCCGAAGGGAATGCAGGTGAATTCGTACTCCGTCCCATCGTATCTAAAACGGAAGAGGTGACGCACCGACACATGGACGGGGATGTGCAGATAGGCGTCTGCCAGTCGATGGAGACCGTCCAGTCTCCAAGAAGAAGGGAGGACTGTATGGATTCGACAGTTGCCATTTGAAACTGGGGGTTCTTGATTTACTGATTTAGCGGCCGGAGGTTGAAAATAAAATGAAGGTCACCTGTCTTCTTGGGACAAAGAAAAATTTTGCCGTAGAACCCTGGCTGTTCCGGATTGGAAGCAGCCTGTATAGCATGCTTTGCTAGCAACGACTTGATTTCTGTCGATAAGAGGTCCGTTAGCGGGGTTGCTTCCAGCCAAGGCGGGGATCGTAGAGGAGGCGACCGGTAAAAGGAAGGGAGAAAACCTTGAGAAATGATTGAAAGGATGGTTTGGTCGGCCATAATACCTTGCCAGCCGGGAGGAAGAAGCGAAGACGGCCGCCTACCGACACAGGCTAGGGGTAACTGTCAACGAGAAGATCTGGACAGCTGGTGTGGTCCCGGGGAGTTGCGGCGACTGCGGAAGCCTGGATTAAAGCTGCGACCGTAGGGGCGACCGTGGCCGCGCCTCTTGTTCGGAAAGGGCGACCGAGCACAGCGAGGTGGAGAAGCTGGACGGGGTTCTTGACGGGGCGTAGGAACTGCCCAGTTGTCCTTAGGGTCAGAGGGGATCCATCGGACACTGTCCGCAAACTCCCTTATTTTTATATAGTTTTGGCTTCTGAGTGATGTCCAGATGAGGGACGCGCTTCGGAATCAGACCTCTGAAAAAAGGATCTGCTTCGTGGATGGGTTGATTGCGAAGCACGTGCCTGGTCAAGTCATGGAAATTAGGAGACGTGTCAAGCACCACGTCACGGAGCATGAGTGTGGAGTTGAACAGCACTCATGTCAACGAATTCATGGAATGGAAAGTTGCAAAGCAGCCTTGCGAAGAACTTGGCCGACCAGGGATGCTATGTCCTTGGTCTCGTCCAGAGAAGAGAGCATTGGCGGCTGTATTTCACACACAGGCATTGGCGGCTGTATTTAGAATGTCTGCTTGAAAGGCCGCTCGAAGACCGTGCAAGAGACTGTCACTATCACGCAGGACTGAAGAGGGAACCGAGACTCGATGAGGGAGGTATGAAGAAGTTCCAAAATTCAACTTAACGTCTGAAGTAAGGAACTCTTGACTGAGGGTAGGTGTCAGAATTACGAGGGTTGGCTGCACTGTCGCCAGCAGGGCGAAAAAAGAACGATTCACGACCGGCACAAGGAGGCGGCGGGTTCTGTGTCCAGTTCCAGATATGAAACGTTCCCCAGAAGTAGACAGCCTGTAAGAAGCAGTGTTGTGAGGAGAGTGGTAGACTGTCCCAGAACCAGGTTCTGGCGGGGAAGCTGGTCGCGGAGACCGAAGTCGAGTCCCGTGGAGAGACCACAGTTCTGCAGGGCTCGGTCACTAGAGGATATGGTTTGTATAAGAAACAATCCGGGATATCCTCGACCGCCTTTAGTAAGTCCTGAAGAGGGATCTCAGAGGAGTCCGGCTCGACCGGTTGGTCGAAGTGAGTATGACATGAGAGCGCATCGAACTGGTCGGGCGGAGTGGTGGGAAGGCCGTCCAAGTCGGAGGCGACCGTTGGTGGAGGATGGCACGGCCGGGGAACCGGTGAGCAAGGAAGTGGATCCGGCACCCAGGAAGGCCCGGGGGCGTCCGTTGCAGCAAGTTGAATCTTCTTAGCCGTAGATGTTATCCCGTCTCCTGTAAAGCGATTGGCAGTAGGGGCGACTGGAGATCCTGGTCGCTTCCAGCTAAAGGGTCGTAGAGCGGAATCCATGACCTCATGAACTCGTTCTCTAGAAAGAGATTCACTAACAGCGTGTGCTGGCACAGAGAGAGAAGTGATTGACCTACGAGACGACCGTGAGGAGAGGTCAATGGGAGCTACAGGCGTCAGGAAAGACAATCACTGGCGAAGAAGACCCGTGTCGGGGAAGTGGGCCCAAGGAGCACCCTTAGCACTAAACATCGTGCGACCGAGAGCTGGAAACCAATGAAGATTATGCACAGGCGCAGAACCGTACAGGTCGAAGTGCAGAGGAAAGATGAATAAATGATCTATGTCAGCGTATATATAACGTAGGCTGTGCATGCGCAGAGGTAGTGACGCCGGACGGACATAGAATAAAGATCTTTAATCTCTAGATTGCACAGCAAAAGAAGGAGAATGCTAAAAATCAGGTAATGGATATTTTCTTGGCACATAGAAACGAAAATTTTAACTCTGCTTAAAATCAGTTTTTATTATCCTAAAATACTTACTTTCAGTAAGTGCTAACGTTGCGTATTTTCTTATTTTATGCCCGAAATTAATTTAAAATCATTAAATTCTAAATTAAATCTTATTTAGATTAGCTTAGGTAATCTCCTGCTAGGAGTGCTGCTGTGTAGCAGGAAGGTTCTACTGAAATAAGTATTTTAGGATAGTAAAAACATCAAAATACCAGTATTACCTGGTTGATTTTGGTTTCTATTGCCTCCTTAAAATATACATTACCTTTTTTAAAGCATTTCTCTTCTTCAAATGATGTTTAATCTAGAGAACTTAAATCGAAGATATCCTTCCGCGTCGCTACCTACTGCACAGCTTACTTCGCGCAGGAGTTAACGAGAGCCCTGGTAAACCAATTCATAGCATGGTAAGTGGCGAAGCAGTCTTCTTGAAGACTTGATTGATAAGGAAACCTAGTTGCCGAGTGTCGCCAGGTGGATCGGTGTATGGATGTTCGCAGAGAGCATTGGCTGCTGTCCTGAGGACGTCCGCTTGTGAGGCGGCACGCAATCCAAGGCGTAGGAGGCGATCGTTGCCTCGTGGAACAAAAACGGGAACCACTGCTCGTCGATGGAGTAATAGAGCGGAGCCGAAGTCAAGCTTAGTGTCTGCAGTGAGGAATTCTGATTCAGGGTAAGCATCGAAGTAACGGGGATTCACGGTTCCTTCCCCTATAGGATGAAAGAAGAATGATTCGCGGCCTGGTCTGGGAGGTGATGGTTCCTTATCCAGCTGAAGGGGTGCTCCGTTCTCGAGGAGGATCGCACCATTCCGTAGGAGGGTTGTGAGAAGTGTAGTGGATTGCCCCAATAGTTGCCCCTGATGAGGGGCTTGGTTTCGCAGGCCGAATCCGTATCATGTGACGAGTCCCCTATTTTTGCAGGAGGAGTCAGTAGTAGCACTAGGTTTGCACAGAAAGCAATCGGGAACGATCCCTTCCACCGTCTTGAGGAGATCAGGGAGGAGAATGTCTGAGGGATCGGGATCACCCAAAAAGGTGGCTCTTGTTCTTGTAGGGATGGGTCTAGTGAAAAGTAAGAATCTTGAGATTCGTCCCGTGTTGATGGCGGGTTCGGAATGGAATCATCAACCGGGACCGTAGGTAGGGAACCGGCAACCTGGTGAGATAGACCAGCTGTTTCTGAACAGTGTCGCTTTGGGACGTTGGCAACCTAATGTGAGGTGTAATCAGCAACCGGTGGCAACTTGCGTTTGAAGGTACGAAGAGAATAGTCCATAAGACTGTGCACTTGAGAACTGGAAAGTGGACCGCTAGCACATGGTGGAGCAGAGTGAATGCTCTGGGAGGAACGTGACGATAGGTCCAATGGCACTAGTCGTGCAGAAGAGGATGCCTTCTTAGCAGCAGCTCTGTGGGTCTTGACTTGTAACTTTAAGCCTAGCATAAGCTTCTTTTGCACGAGCAAGTTCCTCGCTGAGGGAACGAAGGTCCCGTCTGGGAGCAGGGTAACTGCAGGGAATTGGTGAAGAGGTAACCGTGTCATGCGGTTGCAGGGGAACCGAAGGTTCAGAAAGAAAGATTCGCCAGAGGTAAATGGGAATCGAGAGATTCATGGTCCGCAGTGAGTTCTAAGACCTCCACAGCTTCAGTTGCCGGTTGCGTCGAGGGAACCGGGGAGGAGGAACGAGGAGGGCGGATCGAGAGTCCGTCCTTGGGAGTGTCCTTCATGTGAGGCATGACGGGCAATCGAAGAGTAGCCGGGAACCGCAGAGGCAACCAGCAATCGGAGGGTAATCGGGAACGACCGAGTTCTTTGCTCCGGAATGATATAACAGCGTGCGTCATAGAGAAGAAAAGGTGAGCCTAATGCTCCGCTTTGGTTTATATATGAGGAAGCTGCGCATTAAGTGGTTTTTTTACAATCTGATGTGGGGTATATTCAGCAGTGGTCCGAGTTGTGGCAGCTACCACACTCTGAGGATAAATGTTGTCTTCCATATTGGAAATTCCAACCCCAACTTTGAGTACTACCTCGCTTCACACACACTTTCATCCGTGGATTCCATCAGGGATTTAGGAATCTGGTTTTCATAGGATCTTAAAGCATCCTTGCATTGCACTAAAATCACGGCTCAAGCTTATCGTCGATTAGCCGGTTAGGAGATGTTTCGCAAAATCTCCAGTTGAGACCTTGGTTTGGGCACTCAAGGTTTATGTACGCCCCATCTTGAGTATGTCAGCCTGGTTTGGTCTCCTTTTTTGCTTAAGATATCGATTGTTTGGAGGCAGGATAGTGACAATTTACACGTGGTCTACAGGGCCTTCGTGGGTTTTCCCAAGGGGAGCGGTTAACAAGGTTGGGGCTGCAGCAACTTGAGTTGCGAAGACTCTAGGCTGATCTCTCGCTGACTTTTCATATCGTACGGGGAATTTTGTCGGTTGACCTACCTTTTTTCGAGCTTTCTCCAGGAACGAATACCAGAGGTTACTCCTTTAAATTATTGGTCAGGGATCACGAACGGAGTGCAGAAACATATATTTGCTCTTAGAGTGGTCAATCCATGGAACTCACTTCCGGAGGATGTAGTCAGGGCTCCGTCAGTCCATGTCTTTCGTAAACTTTTACAGCATCTACCACTCACTTGTTACTTGAAACGTACTTACTAATCTTATTTTAGTTTAGGAGCGGCGTTAGTGGCCCTGAGCCCTGCCGTTATTCTTGCCTTGTGGGTAAAGTTATATTATTATTATTATTATTATTAATCCGATTTGTTGCCATGCACCAGCAACACGACATGGAAGGGCCAGCGAGGGCCACTTACACCAGCCCCAGAAGAAAAAAAAACAATAAAAAATTTAAATTGTCTTACATGCTTAACAAGCAGTTCCCATTGGTCAGCCAATCTGTGCTTGAACACATTCACACTCACTGCATAACAACCTCGGAAGGAAGAGCATTCCCCACTTTTATAACTCGCGATGAAAAAAAAGTACTTACGAAGTTAGATGTAAACCCTACAACAATCAACTTGAGTGAATGTCCTCCCCTCGCGAACCAAAAAAAAAAACTACCATAATTTACATCGCAGAAGTCATGCAACAGACAGTATGTTAGTGACAAATCGCACTTCAGTCTACGCAACTTGGAGAATCGGCCCCTAAGATTCGGAGCTGCTCAGTGTTAACTCAATGAGTGCCAGACCCGGTAAGTGCTTGGTGAAGGAGCGCTGCACAGATTCAACAAGGTCAATGTCACCCAGTTGATTTGGGGACCACACCGGTGATTCATACTCCAAAGAGTGGTCACACAAAACGCAAAATGCCCAAGAACAAGGTCTTTCTGTCGCCTGAAATGAAACATTGTCTAAGTATGGCAGCACGCTGTCTCACCACTTTAACTACATTGCAACAATGTGTGGACCATTTTAAATTGTAATCAAACCAGATGTACCCGCAGAAATAAAGATAAAGTTTACCGATTGGATAGGGTGATATCCCCAGTCGATTAGGTCCAGTGGTTTCTGAGGGGTGATAAAAAGAGTTCATGTTTATTTCAGGATAAGCTTAATGACGGCTGCAGCGTTGTAGAGTGAAGAAAAAGAAACTTGATTTACCCGAGTTGTTGATGTTTGGTTGTCAGGTATCTTAACCAATACGAAATTTTGGCGTAGTGCCTTTACCTCGTGGTCATTTCAAAATTTTTCTTTTTGATTTTGCTAGCCTTTAATGCCTGCACTCCAATTTATCTTGTATTCAAACCTGTTCACCAAGATTTTACGAAAATGGCAGATTATAATGATTGATCTTTAAGTACTGAAAGCAGTGTATTACCATCTGGCTATGAAGGACTGTGATGCTATCAGTTTCATTATAGATTTCTACTTGAAAACAATGACGACTAACATTTGTATACCAATAGTACAATGACACAAGCTATTGGTAATCTGCTTACTTCGAACTTCTAGAAACAGTGACAAGCAATTAGTTTACCATTACATTGTTTAGTTCAGTAATAATACTTGCCTGGAGCATACGCAATGTAATGTCCGTAGGAAGTGTTTTCTCCACCCTGATGAAGGCACAGACCATACATTTTATAGCGAAAGGCACGGTGGTGAGGAGAATTATATGCATCTCTATAAGTAGCATTCAATGCAAAACGAGTCATATCCAAACAATGTGGATTAATTGCCACAGGCGTATGGACTTTATTACACTGACGTCGTACACGATCAAACCTGAAACATTTATAACGTTAATAGGGATCAATACTGACACGCACACCAACTATTATGGGGTGACACATGTGTATTTTAACTACAGCAATGCTACAGGCTTGTGTCTTTAATGCACTGATGTCGTACACTATCAAACCTGAAACATTTACTAGGTTAATAGCAACATACAAAATCTACCATATCCTGGTATCTAGGATACCCGACGAAATAGACGTCATCCACAAATCACGTAATGTTTTCTGAACTTGCACTTAAAAACACACCATTCATCAGACAGTTTTACATTCTGACCCAACAATTTGAAGTTCTTAATACCACACACTTTCGTACATTTAGCATGTATGGTGAATAGAGATCACACCGACATCCACATTAACTATTACGGGGTGACAAACATGTAATACAGGAATGCCACAGGCGTGTGTACTTTATTACACCAACATGTGTGGTGTCTAGCGATTAGATATATATACAAACTATATTATGTACGTGGCGCCACTGTTAATTGGGCCATCACCAGGAGCGATGTAGTCTAGCGTAAGTAAACACATGAATAATTACGATGTACTAAATTGTGTATTTATTAATACAAACGAACGATATACACGCATATCATTGGCGACGAGTGATGAACAAACTCGTGCTAAATAGGATCGACATTTAAATCCAGCGAAAATAAGGTACGATTACCAGTAAAAACTATACAAGAGAATCTCGTCCTCCACGCAACAAAACAAAAAACGTGCTCAACAAAATGGCAGCTGCTCCAGTATTGCCAGTATTCCTGCAAGGTGAAATTTTGGACGAAACAACATATGGTACAAAATGGCCAAAATGGTTAAAACGTTTTTGGTATGTATTTGACTTACATATTCTTGTTGCCCTAATGGCAACTTACCCAAACATAAAGTAAGGGACAAACAAGGTGTTGACTGCGATAACAACTAAGCGTTACATGGTCACATGGTCTAGTTCTGATTGTTTATTACTTAGTTGGAGAAATAGCAAGTACACTCAAGGAGAGCAAATCAGGTTAAAGCATAATAGACTACCAGGCTGTCACATCTATTAACTGATCTGGAAAGGTGCACACACTCTGAATCAGGTACAGACCAATGCTTCCTTCCCCCATTTATGGATCCAGGTTCTTTATATAAACTAAGCATAAAAGTACATCCATTAATTATATGGTAACCGTTTCTGCAATTCAGAAACAACAACAACATCATCAAACAACAACAACATGCAACAACAACATGCAACAACAACATCATCATCATCATCATGCAACCTACATGTGCATAAAGCATTTATTTCAACTGACCATACTGAGTTGTTTCATTTTTGAACTTTTACAAGTAGGGCTGCAACAATTTTCTATTTAAAGCACTTATAAGGAATTATTAAGATTCAATCCTTGGTCAACTTCAGCACTTTTAACAAAAATTTCACAGAGCTATAATAGAATTTCAGAAGTTCATTTTCAGACATACCAATAATCAGTTTTTAAAAATTCAAGAAATTTTATCAACAAATTATACAATTGTTTGCCGGATTGATTGTTAGTTTCCGTTCTTTTAATTGTCAGGAGAAGGAAAATTCTCTGGTATGATTCTTCTGACGAATTTTTCAGAGATCAGTTATCAGTATGGCATGCCAACAGTCACTTTGTGGTTTTTATTAAATTATGCCGCTCATCTGAAGTAGTGCCCCATGAGTGACGGCTTTTTCTCGGAAGAAAAAATAGAAAAAAGAACAAAGATTAGCAATGGTTTAGATTCACTACCAATGCGCAAGAAATTTTCACCATGAAAAAGATCTGTCAATTCAAATCACAAAGAACGATGAAACAGACATGTTTCTGATACTCAGAACAAGTTAAAACTGACGTCTTTTTACAAGATCATGATAAACGGAAATAAACATGTTAGAACGGTACTAGCTCAACAAGTTTAAACCGTAGTCAACATTAAATAAATGTGAGTACACATAAAACTTTAGGACGGAAATTACAACTCATTACAATTTTAAATTAAGTTTGTTACGTTTGGGGAAAAACTGTGCTAGATCTGAGCAGGGGTGCAGAATATGCCAGAACGCTAGAACGAGGTTCGCGGGGAAATTTCAGAGAACTGTGGAAATTCACTGAAAAATGGCTTGCCTACACAGTGAAAGGCTGTGGTAATTTGAAAAATCTGTAGGAAAATTTTGTGGGAAATTTTGTCCAGTCAGAATTTTCTGCACCCCTGGATCTGAGAAATAGAAAACAAAATATTAGACATTTATTTCAAAAATCAACAAAAGTTACTCAAAAAAGTTAAAATTACAGGCCTGCACCTGCTTAATTTTAGTTTTTATTGCCTAACCGAAAATATACATTATCTATTTTTATAGCGATTCCCTCCTTTTGAGCTATTATTCCCCTAAAAGCTTGAAAGTTGGCTTCCCAGCCGGGCTTGTACTACTGCGCATGCGCAAGGATGAGCTGGCTATATAAATTCGGCGCAGCCGTCCGATGGCATTATTTCTCCACACCCAGAACCTAGACAATGGAGGGGAGGCCTGGGTGGGAGTTACGGTAATGTATATTTTCGGTTAGGCTTTAGGCAATAAAAAACTAAAATTAAGCAGGTGCAGGCCCTGCAGTTTTAGTCTTTTTATAGCCGACGAAAATATGAATTACCTATTTTTATAGCAGACTTTGTAACCTGGAGGAGGGCTAGGTTCGCTGTCCCCTCTCGTACAAGACAGCGTCCCCGGGAACTAGTCCCTGGCGAAGACAACCCTGAGTCCCGAACCAAATTCACTGATAGCCGAAAAAATATGCGGGCCGAGGAGTGATCCATTGTTTCGGAAGGAAAAAATCCTTGAGTGAGGTTGGGCAGTGCGGTAAAATGTAATATTTATTATTATTGGTTAAAGACGGAGAAGAAGGAACCACAAGCAGGGGTCTTAACATCGTGGGGTACAAGATAGGAAATCAGATAAAGTTCCGAAATCGCCTACCTTGTCGGGAATGATGGCGCTCCCAAGTGTAAAGCAGACAGGCTGATGGCGGGTGTCGTCGTAAGTTCTTTAGGAAACCTGAGGAGCGGACACCGTCCATAGGACGGTCTCTGGAAAGTGTGAAGTGGGCAAGCAGATGATGAGTGTCCTTAAGATCAGAAGTCGTGAAGCGTGGATACCGTCCGGATGTGGAAAGTGAGAATATGCATGGCGAGCGAATGACGCGGCGAACTCGCAGCAGATGTGAGGAGCGGACACTGTCCGCAGGACGGACCGTGGTAAACTGGAAATGTGGAACACAAGTTTCGAAGTTTAATCAGGAAGGCAGCCGGTTGGTGTAGGACGAGGAGAATGATTTTCCAGAGGAAGAAGAGACGCTGGTTGTTGAATGCTAAACACTTTGTACAAGGGTGAAGGTATTGTTTCATAAAGCTGAAACAGTGTGGTTAAGGTCCTACAAAGAGGCGAGGATCGCGATTGTATCGTCCTCACATGGGAGGCGAATGAAGCGGAATCCATGCTGAAGATCATTGTGTTGAGGAACAAGAAACAGACGGGAATGTCGTTTAGGGAAGGACACGGAAACTAGTGCTACACCTGTGGTCTTGGATGAAGGATCTTGTAGTGGTAACCAGGAAGCGGATGGAGAGATTGGTGAGGTGGAGGTACGGGAACGGGTGTGTAGTTGGTTGTAGTATGTGCGGATGGTAGCACAAACATACTGCTAAAAGTGATGTAGACCAGGTTGCATGTAGTTGAGGATGCATTGACGTAAAGGCTGTGTGAAAAAACGCATGAGATGCAAGAGAGGCGGATGGCAAGCTGTACGTTGTCAAGTTTGGGTTGCCATCTGCCGAACTTGAGTGTTTGTTTTTATGTTTGAAACACAATACAAAAGCAGAGCCAACTGCGCATCCGCGTTTAGCTAGAAAGAAAAGGTCACAGCAAGATAGTGTCTTGTGCGTCCTGAGGATGCTTACAACAATTGAGGGCCAGAAGGGCAAGGACGGTAACGGTGAAGGAGCTGCTTGGTAAAGCTCAGCTAGGGATGGTGATGAAGGTATGTCCGCAAGACGAGTTCGAAGCAGTAAACGGATTGTGGCAGACGATTGGTCAAGTCTTAGATGTAGAATGTGGAAACGGGCACAGTATTAGGTCCTTTGAGGTGGAGATGAAGGAATTGACGAAACCCAGGCGTTGTGTACACGGAGCAGAGCATAGTTCATACGAAAGGAATGACAACACCGGTTTATCAGTTCGAGCTCATGGGAGTATGTATCATTGACAGCACGGAGGACAGTCTTTGTGGACTTAAGGCAGGTAGAAAGCGGATGGTAGTCTTGGAGGAGGCTGCTTGCAAAATGTAGGGGATGTGGTCCGTATTGGATCGGTCCTTGCGAAAAGTACCTGTAGTTGCTTTAGACGGCAAGGAGAACAGCAGTACTAGGAGGATAGCGGATGGATCCTTGTTCGAGGAGAGGATGGTCGGTGGTTTTTCCAGCTGCCCCTGAAGCCGGAATGAAGGTGGCCAGGAGTGAAGCTTCAACCGGGAGATCCTTGTAAGCAGAGAGCATCCTAGTGAGGGATCATCCTAAGATCGAGGATGAGTAGGACACGTGCTACGGGATGGTGAAGCCTGCTGGTTTTGAGGACCAGCGGACCCGAAGAGGGTATTTTTTTTGGTCTTGGAGTTGTACTCAGGCTTGCTTCAGAGCCCGTAATTCTTCTTACTGCTTAGCTGCGTGTAGCATCCACTGTCGTGATTGATGTTGCATTCGTCGAATGATAATCCATTGATTAGGCGAGATGGAGACGTAAATATGGCAGGTACGTTCCTGTCCGTCACACGCAAAGAGGATGAGGTGAGGACGAGGATGAGGATCGAAGTGATACGTCGTAGAATTTTGTGGAAAAACTCGGGCAAATACAAGCCTTGGATGAAGACACATTCCCTTCCTTGGTTGATGTACTTTGGGTAACAGGATCTTCAGATGAAGAAGAGGTGGACATGGTGAACTATGCTGTGCAGTTGTGTCCTCGTGTTCCCCCCCCCCCCTTTTTTTTACGTGTGTATAAACGTAAAATTCAAGGGATTGTAATGTTTGGGAGGCGACAAGCCATGAACGGATGAAGAAGGGAACGAGGATGGGATAGGACGGGACCAAGGACGGATTTTTCGCACCGAGACTTCTGAAAAAGGACAGGACGGAGGACAGTGTCTTTTGAAAAGGATGTGTGCTTCTCATGGAATAATTGTTGCGTCTGTGATGGTTGGGATAGGACGGGATGGTCCGTCCGGGGCAGACGAAGGTTCAGCATTGTCGAGGGAAGGCTTGCAATGCTTAGGAATCGAAGCAAGCCAGGCTAAAGGGTAATCGGTTTAAAAGTTTGGAGTGACGAGTCCATGAGGGTATGCATGTGGGACGTAGTAAGCCGAAAGTTGGTCCGCTGAGTGGCGGAGCGCCCTAGGAGAAATGATGCCATCGGACGGCTGCGCCGAGTTTTACAGCCAGCCCATCCTTGCGCATGCGCAGTAGTACAAGCCCGGCTGGGAAGCCCACTTTCAAGCTTCTAGGGGAATAATAGTTCAAAATGAGGGAATCTCTATAAAAATAGGTAATGTATATTTTCGTCGGCTATAAAAATCAATTTTATGGGTTTAAATCTTTTTCTCTTTTCACGATTTTTATCAAGTGAAATTTCCGGACCAGCTTTACGTTTTGGATTAGCCCTTCAGCTGCCATCTGCATGTTCGGAAACATTAGCTATCGCATCAGATTTCGGATCGACGACAGGGGCCAATGGACTTGTGACTTCGTACGTTACGATTTTCTGATTCAGTTTGTACTGTTAAATCTCTCTCCGAACGTGAAATGCATGCATCGTGCAAAAGATTTCGTTGTTTACTTGATTTTTTAGCAGAAGGAATACAGGAGTTAGATGACGTATGCTTTGGAGATGTGTCGGACTGTCGGTGTTTCCCTCAATCGATGGCGTGACAATCTTTATTGGGAGATTTTAGACTTCGCAAGCCATGATTGGACGATGGGAAAACAACCGACTATGTACGTGTTTTCCTGTTCACGTAATTCGGCAAGTAAACCGGATACTGAGTGGAAAATCAGTGTTTTTTGCTGCAGACCTGTCAGGATTAATTGTTTCGCTAGGCAACAAATATGACCAATATTACGCCGCAATTTTAGGCCATCCACTGTTTAAGTATTTCCTAGTTGTTATTCTCAAGGCACTTGTAAACTGTGCCTTCTTGCGAAAAGCATTTACTGACAGTGTAATCTCGTGCCCAAATCGGTGAATTAACACCGAATCCTTCACGTTTTTTGTGCGCCGTACTAGCATTTATTTTGTCTTGCTTAATGCGATTTTTTTTTGCTGCAAATTTGGTTTTAGCAAATCCGAGCAAGTTTGTACTTCACGTCCAAACATTAATTTTGAAGGAGTTTCACCTGTAACTGCGTTCGGGTGTGTGTGGAACACCATTGAGGACCATTGTCTGTGACCATGGTGCCAATTTGCCCGAATTCGGCCATATACTCATCGAAAGTTTCTGTGACTTTTTCAGACGTTTTTTTCATGAAATGTGCAACCGGGAATTTACTGTGCATATCCACGATAACAATAATGGTTATAACCTCTACCAATCCAAAGTCAGAATGCACACGGTCCATAGGCTTAAGTGGATACCCCCAAGAGTGTTTAGGACCTGCTGGTTTTCTCTTTTTAACTCCTGGCAAGCAGTAAGTACTTTTACTTTAGATTCTAAATCTGCATTAATGCCAGGCCACCAACATTTTCCTCGTGCTAATGATGTCATCTTGACTATACGCAAATGTCCGGCATGCAAAGCTTGAAGTATACTAGCACGCAAACTCGCTGGCAGGATTACTCTTAGCCCCCAGAACAGAGTGTTTAATTCAACTGAAATTCATTTTTTTTGCAAAAAATAGGATTTAATTTCATGATCTTTGATTTTTCTGGCCAGCCATGCTTCGCATACCTCAAAACCTTGACAAGCAAGGCATCTTTGGTAATAGCCTTAACTGGAGTGTCGTTTAATAAATGTAAGGACTCTTACAGACTGTTCGTAAAGCATATTGTTTGTAATTTTGTCATCCAAGTCCTTACCAGTATTTTCCAACGGCAAACATGACAACATAATTATATTTTCCTGGCACATGTTGCTATTCATAAGAATTACCATGCGGCTAGCCTCCATTTGCGGGATCCAGAGGAGCGCCATTTGGTCTATTTGATGGATGAAGTGATTTGAGTGCAAATACTGATATAACTTCTTCAATCCCCACGAAACCCCAAGTGCTTCGCTGTCGAAATGAGAGTATCCCTGTTCTGCATAGGGGCAAATGAAATTGGTTTATCTTTCCCATTAGGAAGGGTATGCATAAGACACGCTCCCAAGCCATAGGGAGAAGCATCTACGGCTGACAACAGTTTATCCAAACTGATATCAAGTTCAGTGCCCTGTCCACTAACCAGGATTTCATTGTAAAATGGTTCACGATTTTGAATTCCTGATGTAATGTTTACCATTAATCTTTCAAAGATACCTGGGCTACTCGCCAGCCCGAAAGGGCAACGTAAAAATTTGAACAACTTAAGGGGCGTGTTAATGACTAGAGATTCTTGTGATTCCTTATCCAACTCCATCTGGAGAAATGCATCTTTAAGGATGATACGACTGAAAGTATCACTTCCAGAGAGTTTACCGGTACAACTCAGCAGCAGTGGGACTGGGTAATGGTCAATTCCAAGCTACGGGTTAACTGTAGTTTTGTAATCACCCACAATCCGAATTTCACCATGCAGTTTATGCACTACCATAATGGGCATGGCCCAATTACTTGTGCTAACAGGTTCCAAGACCCCCATTGCTACCAAGCACTTGATTTCAGCATTTACTCTGTCTTTAAGTGCAAGTTCTTACTTTTCGATAAACCGGGACTGCATCAGGTTTGAGCTTTATTTTCGCTTTAAAATCCTTGAAACAACCTAACCCTGGCTTAAACAGTTCAGCAAATTTAGTTGTCGAAGCCTTTGGTGCGATACCTGTTCTATTAACTTCTACAGCTTATTCTTGTTGAAGTTTCTTGATGTTACTCAAAACCAAGGGATAGAACTGCTTTAGGTTGAAATCAAAAATACAATCCAATTTTGCCCATCAAAGGCTGCTGTTCATTATTAGAAATCAAAGCTTGAACATGTTCAGTCTTTTCACTTATTTTCAATTACACTTATATGAGATCCAATATTTTTTCAACTTGCCCAGACCAAGGCTTTACAGTAATATTGGACTTCATAAGCATACAATCTCTAAAATGAGTTGAATACCAACTAAGGTAAGATGGTGGCATCACAGCCACAATCTGCTTCCAGAGGCAACTTTACACCATTCATAATGCATTCAACCGTCCACGTCGCTGTCCTGAGCGCATTAATGCTCAGTATGTTGTTCTCCAAGAAAGCAGCTGTTTAACTACAACTCTCGCTGTCAGAAGAATTATCAACAGCCGAGCTACACTCCGATTCATCATTTTGTTGTACCAAAAATGAGCTTTATTTTCCTGCAACCGTATTTATGTTTTTTTGCCACTACTTTGTTTAGGCCACGGCTTAAACTCAGGTTTATGAGTATGCTGCTAATGCAATTTAGGCTTTTGGTCGCAAAAAGCTTTTAGGTGTCCATTTTGATTGCTGTTCGACTTTAGGCGTGCAAACAATAACACAAAAGAAACATGGCTATGGTGTATTCCTTAAAACGGCAACGGTTTTTTCCGTGTCCCTTTGAGCCACAACAAAAAGAAATTATATCTCTAAACATGAGGAGCCCTTAGCTGGTTGATGATACGATTTACTTTTAGTTACAAAATTAACACTACAAAATTAACACTACTCATTCCAGTTTTTAGTGCCGACTTAGTTCTGCTGCTTCTAACCAAAGTACAAGTTCTATTATAGCTTTCACATCAAGTGTTTTCTTAATAAGTTCGCGCTGCAGTGCGGAACTATTAATTCCCTTAACTATTCT
>JAHWFP010047241.1:143037-179760 GCA_023313725.1 Lithobius niger | reverse complement strand
CAGCATTAATGTGGACTTTAGTAGCATTTTGGCAGTTAAATCCAATAATTCAGAGCAAATAAACCACAGAAACCAAAAAAAAAAACCGACGCGGGGCTTTTTAGGTGATGCGGCGGTGCCTGAGAACCCATTTTTTCAACTTTGCATGGCCATAGGCAGCTTTAAACACACATACCTAAAGAACAACACAATAAGCACATTTGCCACGCATACAGGCCTATGGCGTTTTAAGAGTTCCGTAAGGATTAAGTGTTGCAAGTGACATTTTCCAGAAAGAAATCGAACGAGTGATAATGCCAGTAAGATCAGCATCTAATGTTAGTGACGATATCCTCATTGCAACGAAACCAAATGACAGTCATGCAGCACAATTACGAGCTATTTTGTAGTGCTTCAAAGACAATGGTCTTACAATCAAAGAAAGTAAGTGATCATACAAGAAGTCATCTCTGAAATACTTGGGATTGATCTACTCGATGACTGGAATCTTGCCGGACAAAACGAAAATAAAAGCAATAGAAGACCTACGAAAACCGCAAAACACTTCGGAATTGCGAAGTCTTAAGGGTATGACCACATATTGTGCACGATTCATCCCGCACTACGCGTTGATCTACATGCTTCTGCGAAGGTTGACCAATAACAACAAAGTTGGCACTGAACAGATGAAGAAAACTCCCTGCAACACATTGTTCAGAGCTTGAAAACCGCAATCACAAATGCTTATTTTGACAAAAACAAGCATACGGACATAGTTGCTGACGCGGGCCCATATGGGATGGGAAGCACGCTCATTCAACACAATGCGCCAGACGACGAGAACTTATTTGCAAGCCGTTCTGTAACAGACGTTGAATCTCGTTACTCACAAACGGAATGTGAGGCATTGGGGGTGATATGGCCAGCCGAGCATTTTCACTAGTCTGTGTACGGTACTCATTTTCATATTAAATAATGGACCACAAACCACTTGTGATAATTTTTCCACAGCAGGGGTCAACAAACAACCGCCGGAATTTAACGTTGGTGGATTCGCCTTCACGCTGTACTGAAGACGCCCTTCATTAAACTTTTTTTTCGCAATGCTACTCGGCGCTCAACACTGTCGGAAGTACTGTCTCCCCCCCAGTCAAAAAAGAACATTATCGATTCCAGTTTTCTGCACAAGCAAGTTTGAACATTTCTTTTCTATTTCCCCGTAACAGAACAGAAGTTGAAGACACAGCCTCAATTAAAAACTATGAACTTTTCTAGACCGCAACCACAGGACGTGGACGCCATCTTCCTACATATTACTGTAGAAATGTAAATCATTTTTATTCTTACTTTACGCATAAAGCTGAACCAGATTTTTACTATGTTGTAAATAGGATAGTGGACATGCTAATGTCGGCCAATATGTACATTTTTTGCAGCTGCAGTTATTTTATGTACAAAGATAATGTTCCATTTCAGCCAAATAGGCCTATAATCGCATTTACGATGTCTACCACAAAAAGCAGTAAACATCACTTATCCAAACTTATTTTATTATTAAAAACATTGTAGCTAGTTTTTATCTTGCATTAGGCTTCATGTAAGAACACGGTAGTTTTAACTTCACTTTAACGAGGCTGGCTCTCAATTCCATGTTTATTAACGCCCGATGTTGTTAGTGTATCTTGTAAACCAACATGGCAGTGGTCCATTCGTCTATTACATATACATCTTATTATTAATTCAGTTCATCCACAGTTTACAGAGCTATTATTTACACAACCAATGATATTAACCCTTAATCAGGCATTGTATCCTGCGGGATACATACTACAAACAGGCAAAAAACTAAGTCCCAACATGTGTCGCCAGCTTTGTGAAGAATCCCAGGGAACCCTGAGCAAAGTCGGCAACAACAGCCTAGTGGTAAGCGTCCTCATCTTCTAACCAACAGAACTACGGCTCGAATCGCGTCACTGACCTAAGATACATATGGGAGTTGAAAAAAAAAATCACTAGAAGTCGTGCCACTTCAAGGGTTAATTACGCTTTCATTTTTTTTATTTACAAGTTGAAAACTTGTTTCGCACCTCGTTTAAAGCCACACTAGCCATCAAACGGGCTCAGTTTTAGTCAATTCTACTCCTCGTTACTTTTAAATGGTTCAAAGATAATCAGTAAACTATTTTACAAGTTTCAGTTCCCTGCCATTCACAGTAGCGCAGCTACTTCGTCCGTCCGCGTTTTCCCTCTACCAAGTTTGAATGACAGCTCCGCTGGCCCTCTCAGCTCCATTGTTCTCTCAGGCCTTCAGTCACCACGTAATCGCTCTCCTATACGGCCACGCTTGGAGGAGGGTAGAGAAACCGACCAGCAGGTATAAAACAGGCCTGCAGCCGCTCTTCTATAGGGAAGCTCGCAGCCAAAAGCCACAGGTTACTATCGCCATTGGGAGTCAGAGATGTTCGACTGCAGCAAAGCCATGCCGGGCAGGTAAGTAGTCAGTCATAGTTAGGGATCGTGACTTCGTTTTCTTTAGGCCTCCATTTCTAAATTTTAAAGACAGAATTTAACATTAATTTTGTGGCAATGTTTTAATGGGGATTTTTAGATTCGGCACTTTGGTTCTTTAAACCTCCCCGTTAATGTAAGGGTTCCATGCGTCCCTTCCTAAAACAGAAGCTTCTATTCCTAACTTAATTTCAGGGCATTTTTATTTCAAAATGTGGTGGCGTTTTTCTCCTACTGCGACAGTGTCAGACAGTAAACCATTAGATGTATTTCTAATGCACAAATTGACTTTGTAAATGCAAAATTTTAGTGAACTGCAAGTGCGACACTACAGTTTGTAATCCTAGTCAATATTTGTACAAGAAAAGTTTAAAGTTTTATGCAAACTAATTTTGAAAAGTGTGATGCTCTAAGCCATGTTTTAATTGTAAAACGCCTTGTGAATTTTATTAAGATTCAACTACGAGTTAATGTGAACTGATGATCGTTTTACCAAGAGTTTTTTTTATAAACTAAAACTACTGTCTTAAATCTTGCTTACTTGTATATTTAACCTAATATCAGGAGCCTATAGAAAACAAATAGGAGCGTATGTGGCTGGGCAATGTTAGGAGTGCTTAATTTAGTATGACGTGGTAACGCCAGAAGGAGCAACAATACTGCGCCTGCGCCAAGTTGTCTAAAATCGAAACTGAAACTTAGCACGCGAAGCAGACGTGTGCAACGCTCTTTTTTATTGTTGGCTAGAGCAACTTACCAACAACTGATTGTCTGTTTGTTTAGTTTTATTATTATTACTTTGGTATTGTTTCCATGTTAAACACTTATTGTTTACAAACAAAGGACCGAAAATTAGCCTTGAGAACGTGACGCACACCTCTAATCATCTCATGCAGGTGGCGACCTCTGCGAACAAATTTATACACCACTGTAGCCGTTCCTGACTTAACACTGTAGTGGAAGTTACCTAGTTTCTATAGGCTCCTGCGAATATGGATAATTCAGATTAGTTAAAGCATGCTATCCTTTCTGGGGACAGCGAAAATGTAAAGCAACTTAATCACACTTCTAGCATGAGCACAGAACATTAGGACCCTCAATTAGGGCTTAGATCAGCTATGCTTCGATTCAAAAGTACTGCAAACAGTCAGTCAAACTTTAAGTCCAGAAGTATGTTGAGTTGAAACCGTAACAGACCATAACTAGCGACATCTAGCAGCACCGCAGGGGAGTAGCCGTCGTACAACGCATATGACGTTGAGGTCATTTACAGGACAGGATCGGATAATCCAGCAGATTATCTTTCTCACCAGAAAACAAAGAACGATTTTCAAAAATCTTCCAGGCTGGCGACAGCAGCGAAATCTTACATTATAAACCAAAGTCTCATATCAGAAATGAAGCAACCGTAACGACGACCACCGGAAGGGGAACAATGAAAACGTGCGAGTGTGTCAATTCTTTGGCTTGAAGTTGAAACTGGGACGTTGTTGCCCTGAAAAGAAGTTGAAATTGGCACATTGTTGCCTAGACTAACATTTTGCTCTGCGCGGTCACCGAAAAGGCACGTCTTAAGTCATGTACGAAGGACAGTTATTTTTCGTATGCTACTGGGAGTGGGGAGGGGCCTGAACGGGGAATGCCTGTTGGTGGGGCAGTGCTTATGTTACAGCCACTATTTGATTACGATATTGCTTTGCGGAGGGAGAGGATAGACGGAAAGAAAAATTGACTGTTGCAGTGAACGATCAGGCAGCACCAAGAAAATACTGGGAAACAACCACGGGTCAAACAAATCCCCGGGCGAAGCCGGGTACGATGCTAGCCTTACATAAACGGACGCTATGTTCCTCGATGAATTATGAGAAGCTGTAAACACACATAAGGTGCTTCAAACAATCATCACAACTGTACAGACGAACAACTGGGACGAAACGCTGAAAGCAGCTAATCAGGAGGAACGAAACCTGCTTCAGGCATACTACTTAAGCATACAAGAGCTCTCGATCGCAAATGAACTCCTGCTACGAGGAAAACGCCTAGCGGTCCCAGAGACTTTACAAGACAGGGCGATAAACATCACACACGAAGGACACCAAGGACTCGTTCGGACAAAACAACTCCCCTGTGACACTATGGTTTCCAGAACTTGACAAATTGGTTGACACAAGACTGGCAAATTGTTTACCATGTCAAGCAACATCAGCAGACCCTCGCCAAACGAAACCACTGATCCAACTATTCTAGTTTCCTGACCATTCACGGCAAGAGGTGAGCGCGGATATCGGAGGACCATTCCCTGGAGGAGACTATATTTTGGTAGTCATTGACGACTACTCCAAATTTCCCGAGGTAGAAACAGTTCGTTCGACATCAAATCAAGCAGTACAGCCAAAGCTCACCAAGATATTCTCTTCATATGGAATACCGAAAATGGGCCACCATTCTGTTCGTCTGAATTCGCTCAGTTCGCCAGACAATTAGGCTTCAAACACTGCAAAGTTATGCCGAAATGGCCTCGAGCGAACGGACTTGCTGAAAGATTCATGCGCACGGTAGGGAAAGCAATCAACGCGAAGACCCTACAAGGTAAAAACTGGAAGTAGGAACTTCATCATTTTCTGCAGAACTACCGAGCTACACTACACGCATTGACTGACCAAGCTCTGGCAGAAATATTCTTTGGCAGACGCATCAGAACGAAACTACCAGGCTCTGTGAAGTACCGAGATTCTAAGAAGCTCATCGAATGCACTGAATTGAAAAGCATGCTGCACGTCAGACAAGGCAAGCAAGTGAATGGCAGCAGAAGCTCAAGGTTGGTGACACCGCTCTCACAAAAAATGAAACAAAGACGAAACCGGTGCCAATGTACACAATGCAACCCTTGCAGATTGTCGCAGTAAAGAGGACGATGATAACTGCGAAAGGGGGAGGAAAGACTGCGGTTAGAAATGCCTTTTTCTTCAAGCAAGTAGTACCACAGGCGACAACTAGAAAACCATTGAGCACCACTGGTGAAGATGATGACGATGACTTTGCAATGGACACACTACCAGCTACAAGAACCGATGGTGAACAACCAACTCCCGTGCTTTGAAGAAACCCACCTCGAGCAGTCGGACAACCAAGGAGGCTCATTACAGAACTTTAGGGTACACGTGTGTTATGTCTAGGGCATACATGTAATGGCACGTATCTTTTATACAAGGTTGGGGGGAGATGTAGTGTTAAGTGATTAGATATATACCATCTTTAGTCAAGCAGCCAATCGAAAATTCACAAATTGGCAGGATTTGTTTATTTTGAATTTGAGCGTGAATTTGTTCCTTGGAATTTTTCGAACATTCAAAGTATGATGGTTCGTTTTTTCAAGATATATAATGTAGTGGTATAGTCTAGCATAAGTAAACGTGAATAATTATGATGTACTCAGGTGTGTATTTATTAATACAAGCTAATGATATACACGCACATCAACTTGTACATGATCAAACCGAAATATTTATCACGTTAATAGAGTTCAAAACTGACACGCACACCACCTATTATGGGGTTACAGACGTGTTACAGCAATAATGCCACAGGCGTGTTTACTTTATTGTACGGACGTCGTACACGATCAAACTTGAAACATTTATAATGTTAGCAGAGACCAATACTGACACGCACACTATTATGGGGTGACGCATATGTATTGTACAGCAATAATGCATTGGTAGCGCTGCTGTCTGCAAGTTACAAGATATTGAAAAGCATATTCAAATTAAAGCTTCATTTACGCGTAGTCCACTACTTGTTTTTGGTTGTGCGTGAATGAAGTTTTAATTTTTCTATCTTCCAACCAAAGTAAGACCACCGAAATGTCAATTTTTTCAAGTATATTCAAGTCTCAGCATTAAATATAGCAAGTTGAATAATATTGTGTTTTAAGAACAAGAGGCTGTGTTCAGCAGATCAGTTAACTTTTCCTCTACTGACTTTCCATCCACGGTCATTGTGCAAACAACGATCATCTAAATCAGGGTTTGTATGGGTACGACACTGTTCCATTACTTTTCCAGAATTTTCCGTAAGGTTTATTAACATTTAAGTAACTTTATCTAAACAGGGCATTTGCTTTTCACAGACGTATATTTTCGTTCTTTTGTTTTAGTAGATGATTATGGTCAGACACTACACTTCAAACAATTATTATAGGACCTCTGGTTATGGTTTTGTGATTGGGTGTGGCTTGTTAATGAAGCTTTCCCCCTTTTTGGCACATTCAAAAGATTTCACACATACCTTGCATCTTGTTTTCTCATTGTATTTTGGATGTCGGGAGAAGCAGTGTCGAGAGACGTCATATGGACGGTACACCAGAATGAGCAATCTCGAAGAGGAGGAAGAGATCAACCGAAAATCACCAATGAATGGTAGGGTGGTTCGTCGTGAAGGACTGGGAACAGCCGGTATTGCACGAGGCCTTGCCATGAACAAGGGAGAAGGGCAGCTCGTGGAAGTGAAAAGGAGACGGTCAAGCAAAGAAGTGGCGATGATTCGAAACAACAGAGCGGGCAAAAGTGAGTCGAAGCGTGAAGGCCAGGCATTGATGACGTCGGAAATCGGGGTTGGAAAGGCGAGGGGACAAAAACTGAAAGGAGATGTAGCGCAGTCACGGGGAATCGTGACAGTCTAGATCGTACCCAGCAAAGACACGGTAGAAGAGGATTAAGAAGTCTCATCAGGGAGCATCATCATATGAATAGGAAGGCCCGAGATTCTGGTCCGCTTGCGACCACGGAGGATATACCCCCCCCCCCCCGTGCTTCGCATCTGGACAGAAGCGGACCGGTGGCGGAGACGGGACGCCTACCTAGTGGAGGAACCGTGACAGTGACCTAGTAAGTTGTTGGCATATGACGAATCGGGGTGTGCTGCGACGGCCACGGGTCTTAGCGATAGACAGATGAGCAGGTCAGACTGGCGAAGCAACCTCTGATGTGTGTGTAACCGTGTGCGGGACCTCCCCCTTGCTGTTCCCCTTTCGTTTTTATCGGCCTAGCAGGTGGCTGGATCGAGAAGGTTCAGCTGGGAGGTGTCTACCGGCCCGGATAGCGCAGTGACAGAGTATTGATGAGGGTGGCACACGGCCGATACAGGGGCATGTGCGCTGCTGGCGGCGCAAATTCGTCTGCCTGTCGGTTGGCTTGATATCCTACTGCTGCTGCGGAAAGGTGATAGGCATAGTTAGTTGCTCCAGTCCCGGCTTGTCTATCGGTGGCAGTATCGATCACCGATCTAATCTGTGTTATGTTAATTATCACCTTTCATTTTCTGTGTTTTTTTGTTTTTCCGCTTACATAGGATTAGCAAAAATAGCGGACAGTTACCGCTGCAAAACAAAGCTTAGGCGGACCAACCTGGAAACAAGGAAGGTGGTGGAAAAAGAGACGCGGTGCAGCAGGTGATCGGGCCAAGAGTAGTACCTGGAACAGGGACAGGATCAGACACAGGAGCACAGCTTGATATCAAGGGCGAGATGCCTGGAATCGTTGGTCATCCCCTCTGGAACAGCGCTATCGGAGAGGGAGGGAACAACGAAAGAAAGTCTGGTGACGAGGGTTGGCGAACCGGAACAGGGGAACCAGGGCTTGCAACGGTTGACAAGACGACTGACTCAAGGCCTAGACCAGATGGCTGGTTCTCGGTAGAAGGTGGCAGATGTTGAACAGCAGTAGTGGATGGGTCGGGCGGCCTGGCAAAGCAGCAGTTCACGGGACTGGCGGACGGGTCGCAAAAGGAACGCGCGAAGGTCGGGAAAGGCATAGGGATGCGAAGAGATGCTGGCAGCACAAGGCTGGGGGAATGCCCAGCATTTAGTAAGTCCACAACGCCCCATAGTACCGAGGTGATCGGTAAAGGCAGAATTGGAGGATGTGCCAGTGGTCGTGTCAGGAGACGGCACTTGCAGCGGAAATAGAATTCTAGACAAACTAAGATAACTTTCATTATTTCAAGGTGAAAACTTATTTTTTAACCGGGTGTCATTGGTCGTCGCTACACGCGTGGCGGAAGGATGAGCCCGGACCAGCGTAGGGCCAGTTTTTGAGCCCCGACACTTTGATTTTCCGTATATTTCTAAACCCTCTATTGTGATGTAAGCTAATGAACTGTTAATATCATTGTACTGCGTAGCCAGGAAAACTTCTCAGAACGAGTGGATTGCCCATTTCACCGGGAATAATCAGCCGAGGTATTTTAGACTTTTTCCTGGTTAAAAAAAAAAATAAGGTCGAAGAGAATGAGGACTGGTTAGGGACAAAATGACTCTGCAGCCTCTTTAGACTTCACTCTGGGAGCTAGTCCTAAGTCAGTCAATAACTGTTCTGAAGCATCCTGAACTGCTTTCTAAAGAACTTCATAGGACAAATGCTGTGATACTGGAACAAACCTGGAGTTTTCTCAACTTTACTGGTTACTTCCTTCCTCGGAGTTTCATAAGTGATGCATCAGCCTACAGCTTTTACACTTCAGCAAAAGTGGTGCATTCAGCCATATTTTTCTGCGTTGACCAAGCACCATTTTCTTCTGGGACTCTTGTCAAGGTAAACTTTGGAGTTTACCAACAGACACCCTTTGTTTGTGCGTACAAGTACTTTTTTAAGTTGTGTTATTATTATTGCCGGGAATTATTGAACTGAATCAGAATCAGCTGTGCGCTTTTACCTTCATTTATTTTGTGAAGAAACCCTTCTAGTGTGTGCTAGTTTTACCAGTCTTGTCTTGTGACTGTTTCTTCAGTAGGACTATTTAAGCTACTGCACTTCCTTTACTCTGTAAATAACTTCATTTTGTGAGAGTCTTAGCTTGTAGCCTATCATTTATTCCACGTACTGCAAGTTTTTCTTAGATTTCTTCAATCAATAAAAAAGATCTAACCTTAATTTAGAGCCAGGTCCCTGGGATTTGGCTTGGGATCGTAATAGAATTGGGAAAAGGCCTAGAACTAGAGGACAGTTATTACAGATCTACTTGGTTCGTGCCCAAACGATTAAGTGAGGGACAAGTGCCAATGCCTGCAGGGATGCCACCTGCTGGGGCAAACTTGTGCTAAAAACTTGGGCTAAGAGCAGAAAATTAACTACTTAGGGTAGCATTTTCCGATGTAACAGTTCTTAATGGCTCTCGCATTCTTCAGCTACGACAATTCCAAAATTAAATTCCGATTATCAGCTTACCTGAACCTCATCAGCTGTATGATTAAATATTCAGGCAGCCGACACAAAATAGTCCTCTTCCGTCCTTCAGTTAATCTTACTTGAGACGACTGAGGTCCAGGTATAAGTTTTGATTCCATACTTGCATACCCACTGTCGTCAGTGCTAAAAAAAAGTAGTACAAAACAATTCAAGAAACAAAATTAGCTATAAAAAATTGTTTGGTAATTAGTGCCATACAAAACCATATTTCTTACGTTATACAAGTATGCGTTGCCTGAAAGAGGGTAGTTTTCAAAGTGTTTTACTAAGGCTGCACTTATACATACTTTACTGATGCGATACAGATAACGATCAAGTTTTAAACATTTTGTCAAGAAATTAAAGCAATGAGCCTTTCGGCCTATCGTGTTGTCAAGAAATGTTTAACCGTTTGTTCGATATTCTGACCAAGTCACAAACTATCGAGGACCGGAGAGTGGGTATGTTAGGAAGCTCAGGGTGAGTAGAAAGGCGTCTAGCTTGCGCCGCGGAATACGTGGGGGTGAGTTTAGGACCGGTGCTCGTAGAGGCATATTCAGTTTTGGTCTCCGGAGGAATTCGAATTGTCGGGGGAGCTGGAGTTGAATATTCGGAGAGACTGATATTGAGAGGGGTTGACAATGTCTTCTCACTAGGAGTAACGACTTTAGAAGGAGTTAACAATAAATCCAACGATTCGTAGTCATCCTCGTCACTTTCTTCCTCTTTGGAAGCTTTAATCGGTGTAGTTTGCGTGTGCTGGGCTAGAGTTTTTATACCAAAAACCAATGTTGGTTTCATAGCACAAACTGTCGATTTCAGAGAGCTACTACCGGTTAAAATTTTTTTTCAACGACTCTTCTTGCTCTCTCTCACCCAAATGTCAATTTTAAAACTATTTAGTAAATGTCTTGAGTTTTGCGATTTCTCATTTTGTGTCCATTCTTTTGGATAATAGGTAAAAAGGAACGTTATATCTCCTCTCGTTTAATGTTTTGTTAATTGATAAAAACCCGTAAGGCTTTTAGCCCAGTAACTTTAGGTTAGATTTAGCTAAAACCTGGATTTAATTCAAAGAAAGCTGAAAGTTGGCACAGAAGTAGGTACCAACAGTATCTGACTCATACTAAAAGTCGCCTGGGCTAAAACGCTTGCTTCCTCCGGTGCATTGGAAAAAGAGAGTAAGTGACATGACATCCAAACATGGAGTAGGGTGGCAATAGGGTTGAATTGTTCACTTACTCTGAAAAGCATGAAATTTGATATGGATGCATGTGAAGAGTAACTGGAAAAAAGAAAGCTACAATAGCAAGTTCAAAACCCTCCCCTTCTGTGTGTGTGTGGGGGGGGGGGGGGGGGGGGGAAGGAGGTGGTGATTAGACCCACCTCCAAAAAAAAAAATGTTTTTGGCTGTAACTTAACTGTCAACAAATCAAAAGCGTAATGTGAAGCAAAAATGTTTACCACACAATTCTGAACAGGAAAGGTGATATACATATTTTGCATAAAAGGAACCCTTGAAACTCAGAATCATATTTAAAGTATGATTCATATTTAAAGTATGATCGCATATTAAACACCCAGTTAATGCTAACGCCCAGCCTCCTAAAATGCTTGAAAGTCAAAAATTGTGATGGACTCTTGTTGACGCCCACCTCTTAAAAATTATCGATTTTCTGTGGTAAAATTAATTGAAATCTTCTTACGTTTTAGTGAAAGCAACATTTCATCCCCATAAATTTTGATTTTTCTGCAGCAAAATTAACTAAAAACTTCATACATTCAACAAATTCAACTTTTAATCCAACACGATTCACGGGAGCGTTTGTAATCATGGAAAAGTCGGCAATATTAGGCCTAGCGTTCAATCAATTACGTGCGTGCGTGTTTTCACTCCAGGAAAACACAATGCCTTTATTCTCATTGATTCAAAAATTTAGTTTATTAGATCGTCCACCTTTCAGTACCTAACATAATTCAAAGTTAAAACTAATTTCTA
The DNA here is from genome assembly GCA_023313725.1 of Lithobius niger. Classification (NCBI taxonomy): domain Eukaryota; kingdom Metazoa; phylum Arthropoda; class Chilopoda; order Lithobiomorpha; family Lithobiidae; genus Lithobius; species Lithobius niger. The sequence continues at coordinate 168,051 of JAHWFP010047241.1, read as the reverse complement.
ACAGTCACCAACCTTTTAAACAGACAACGCGATTCACACCAGGAAGCACATTGTTGTTTACACAATTTTCCGGAAAGTCGTAGAATTAACATTGTTTTCTGTTCTTCCCTTCGTCCTGCCCTCCTGGAGAGAGTAATCCAAGCCGGAAGTTCCTCCGGAAGTTCGACCTGGCATGGATTACTCTATCCAGGATGGCAGGAAAAAGGGAAGAACAGAAAACGATGTCAATTTTACGACTTTCCGGAAAATGGTGTAAACAAAAATGTGCTTCCCAGTTGTGAATCGCGTTTACGTTTTAAAGGTTGCTGATGGTTAGAAATTAGTTTTAACTTTGAATTATGTTAGATATTGAAAGATGGACAATCTAATAAACTAAATTTGTGAATAAATGAGAATAAAGGCATTGTGTTTTGCTAGAGTGAATCCAGATCACGCACGCGAATGACTTCATTATCGGCGACTTTTTTGTGATAGAAAACTCCCTCCCTGGTCAAGTTGGTTTAGAAAATAGCCAATTCTTGTTTTTAACGTCCACTCCCCAATTTTAGGCAAATTAATTTTACAAGCCCATGGGCGTTTAATACGCGATTTACGGTATCATCCTTAAAGCGTGCAAATGCTCCTTTTTCCACCTGGTTGTAATAGAGATTTTCGTGCTTAAATTGAATTGCGAGCCATCCAATTCCCCGAAATGGAAATGCTTAGGATTTTACGAAAGGTGGGGATGTATTCTTTTCATCAATCTTAGCCGGTGACACTGGATCGGGGGGAACCAGTGGTTCCCGAGGCATGCCTTTAGTGCGAGGCATGGGATCAGGATCGCCGGAGAGCAGAAACAGCGTGTCCAACTGATGTGGGAGGTAGAGAAGAAAAGGTGAGACGGATCGCTCCGTTCAGCCTTTTATATGATGGAGATACTTGCGCAGGGAGTAGCGGCTCGGAAAGAAATCTTTGATTGTTCTCTAATTGAAACAGCATTGTGAGAAGGAGAATGCTAAAAAAGGTAACGGATATTTTCATAGCAACTAGAAAAATTTTAAGCTTCATTAAAGTTTTTGTTTTAATTTTTGTATGAGCAACATCCCTCCACTGCTTATGCGAGCCACAGTACTTTTAATACCAGCCACTATGACAAAATACGGTAACCCCCACCCCAGCGCTGCTCAATACGCCATGTAACCAATATGAACATGATGATTCACGAATCATCATGTTACCAGAATTTGGTTAATTCCTGTAAAGATAATCAAATTCAGTCAATACGTACTGAGGGGACTGCACATTCCTTGATAATGGATTACGACATTCACACTGTAAGCCATTCGCTCCCGCTAGTGGCTCTATGTTATGAAACAGCTTCATACAGTCTTCTAATGTACAATGTTCCATAGAAGGCACAGCAACCGGTAAAACTGTGAATGTCTGAGAAACAAAGAGCATAAAATATAAAAATAACTATAAAAAATAATGTAAGGCTCTAAACAAGCAGCTGTCATCTCGGAAACGCACTTGTTTAAGTAATTACAATTCAATATTATTATTTGGTTTTTCAAAGAAATTAAAGCACTGACACAGACTTATCGGGAAGTGGTAAATTTAATGAAACACTGGACTGACTGACTGACTGTCTTAGCGTGTTGGCTCCTCATCCTACGTGGTAGATTTCCCCATGTTTTTCTTTTTTCCTTTTTATTACCTCCTAGTACACTTGCAGTTGCCATAGTCAAGATTTGTACAAATAACCTTTACAATGTAATGTGTCTTTTCCTCAATGCATAAGACATTCATGTCTTTATTTTTCGAAAGCTACGCAGCTTGCATTTTCAAATGCTTCGAATGGCTGCTGGTTGGGCTGCAGTGGCCGCAGTGGCTTGCAGTGGCCGGAAGTGGTGTCCACTCTTGGTTTTTGTCTGGTATTGAATGCGCTAGCAGATCAAGGTAGGATTGCTTTACAGGGCCCTGATGTTAGTTTTGTTGTAAATTCTTTGTTGATTTCAACGGTTGTGGTTTTTAGTAGGAGCAGTCGTTTTTTATACGTTCCTTTAAGATTATTGAAGTTTCTTCCTATTCTATCAAGTGCCCTGCATGTCCTGAAAGTCCGTTTTCAAGGTTTGTCCAATGTAGAATTATGAAAATATACATTACCTTTCTCCCACCCTCCTCCCTGCGTTGCCACAGGGGCACTTAGAGGAAAGATGAAGAACCAACCTTCGTCTGAGTTTATATAACGGTGGCTGCGCATGCACAGTTGGTAGCGACGCCGGACGAACCAAGAACTTTAATCTCTAGATTGCACAGCAAAGGCAGGAAAAGAATGCTAAAAATCAGGTAATGTAAATTTTCATAAAGGCAATAGACACCAAAATCAAACCAGCTGTACCCGGTATTTTGGGATTTCTCGATTTGCAAGAAAAACCAAAATACCAGGTACAGCTGGTTGATTTTTATTTCTATTGCCTTTATGAAAATATACATTACCTAATTTTTAGCATTCTCCTTCTGCCTTTGCTGTGCAATCTAGAGATTAAAGTTCTTGGTTCGTCCAGCGTTGCTACCAACTGCGCATGCGCAGCCTCCGTTATATAAACTCAGACGAAGGTCGGTTCTTCATCTTTCCTCCAAGTGCCCCAGTGGCAACACAGACGGGAGAAGGGCGGGAGAAAGGTAATGTATATTTTCATAAAGGCAAAAGAAACCAAAATCAACCAGCTGTACCTGGTATTTTGGGCTTTCTTGCAAATCGAGAAAGGCCAAAATACCAGGTACAGCTGGTTTGATTTTGGCGTCTATTGCCTTTATGAAAATTTACATTACCTAATTTTTAGCATTCTTTTCCTGCCTTTGCTGTGCAATCTAGAGATTAAAGTTCTTGGTTCGTTCGGCGTCACTACCAACTGCGCATTTTGGCATTTTGGGCTTTCTATGTGCCATGAAAATATGCATTACCTGATTTTTAGCATTCCACAGACCTTACTTGACGGAGACCTCTAGGGTAGCGGCCCCCCCCCCCCCAAAGATAAGTCTTCACGAACGATCAGAAAGAGGGTGGATGACGATCGTGTCGCTTAAGGGGGTTTTAAAGTACATGCTTAGTGGCCACGAAGGGACCGATCCGATACAAGCCATCCGCTTGGGCTGACATATCTCGCAGGTAGTGAGATGTGAACACAGTCGGGTGTCTCCAGGACACTGCTTCCATAATGTCGTTAATCGGGATGTTACTGTGGTGTGCCCAAGAAGTAGAGATAGCCTGAAGTGCATGAGTGATAACTCGAATGCCCCGGTCAGCGCAATCTATGTTGAGGGCCTTGCAGGCGCCCGAGATTAGTCTTTACCCAGGTGGCGATATGTGCGTAGTTGTTTACCCGGTCGCCGATGTAAAGGGAAGAAAAAGTTGAGAGCGACCGTGTCGAAGAGGCTTGGATTTCTTCAAGTAGTACCGAATGGCACGAACTGGGCATAGAGCCCTCTCAGTTTCGTTGCCAACGACAGTAGACGGGGCTGGAAAACACATAGGGTTGGCTCGATCGCTGGACTTCTGGGTTTTAGCCTGAAAACACGCCCGCAAGGTCAGAGTGACCGCAGAAGAATCTTTATGGAAGAAACAGTTGGCGACGGTCGCTGAAAGGGCCTGGTACATCGCTGCATCGGACACAGGTGGCCAGAGCTACTAAGAAGACCCTTTCTTCGGGTCAGGTGGCTGAGGCGACAAGAAGACAAGGGTACGTTACGTAGGGTGCAGATAGTAAAGACGTGCGGACTATAGATAAGTCTAAATCTGGAAAGCGTCGACGAACCACCGGTCGCTCGAGATCGAATGACTTGAGAAGAGCGGAAATGTGGAAGTCATCAAAAGTGCAGAACATTCGGTTACACGGAAGACTGTTCAGGTCAGACCAGTAGACAAGGATTGTGGCTCCACGTAGTCCTTCATTGAAGAGATCAGCCAGGAAGCGTAGAAACTGTACTAGAGACAGACCGACAGTTTTGACCTGTCGTGGCATACACCAACGAAGCCATCGTTGCCAATGGCTGTCGTAGATCTTGTTAGTGGACGAGCGGACTGCCTTGGATGCAATGCGAGAGGCCTGTTCTGGAGGAACGCCTGTTGCTTCAAGCAATCGGATGAAAGCAGTCACGTGTGTAGCAGGAGTGTCTGGGGTTTGCGGTGGAGTACAGTCCCCCGTTGCTGGGACAGCAGGTCCGGTATGTCTGGAAGGCAGCGAGGAGTCGATCAGAAGGCTGAGTAGGAGGGGAAACCAGGTGGCCGACGGCCAGTTGGGTGCAATCTAGATGAGAGAATTGAAGAGGCCTGGTTACTGGGCGATCTTGCGCAGGCCCAGAGGGAGCAGTTTGGGCTGAGGGAACAATTAACATACGAGGCGACTACAATCCATTGTTAAGGTGTCCACTGCCCATGCTTGATCGTCGGGGACCGAACTAACAAAGTGGGGAAGTCTGGCGTTGAGCCTCGTGCGAAGACGTTGAGGTACGGTCACCCCCATATTTGGAAGAGACACGTGCAAATGGATGTTTTGAGGGACCATTCGCCCGCCAGAGGAAAACGGCGGGAGAGCGAGTCCGTATTCACGTTACGGTTGTCCGGAATGTGGAGTAGTAAAGTAAAGTTGTTCCGAGGCGAATGCACGGGACGAATATATCGGAGGTGACTTGATGGAGAGAGCGGGACCGCGTTCCTCCGCCGTTCCGGAGATAAGCGACCGACATGGTGTTGTCGATGTGGACCTGTACTACCTTTCCTTTGACGAGGTGTTGAAAGAGCACAAGACCGAGAAGGATTGCTTGTAGCTCAAGAACGTTGATGTGGTCAGTAGTGTCTGGTGGCCAAGTCCCGGACACCATGCGGTCGCCGATATGGACGCCCCAACCGAGGAGGGAGGCGTTGGAGAACAGGTGTCAGGATGGAGAGAGGAAAAGTTGTCCAAACGTGGAGGGAGGGGTGGTCCATTCGTCGAAACGGAAGTGGTGGGAGGGCCAGACCATTCATCTGCCATATAGAACGAGTAGTGTCATGGAGTCCAACAAAGCGATGAGGGATTTGAGCTGTGTCAAGGTGTAGGAGGGCTACCGAAGGAAGTTCCGAATATTTTGAATTAGAAACGATACCCTGTCTAGGGAAGGCATGACGACCGCTTGAGCCAGGTTGAAAGTAACCCCGAGGAACACAAAGTTTTGTGACGAGGTTAGACGGGATTTCGGGAAGTTGACTCCGAAGCCTAATCGGTGCAGGAGTCGTAATGTGAAGTCTCTGAGATTAGCTGCAGCCTGTCCTGATGAGGGAGGATTCAGTCCTCTAGGTAGGCATCGGCGCGTACCTCGTGTTGATGAAGAAAAGCTAGGACTATTTTTAAAACCAACGTGAACACTCTTGGTCCGAACGGCTGGCAGGTGAATTTGTAGACCATCCCGTCATATAGAAAACGGAAGAGGTGACAAACTGAGGTGTGAAGAGGTATATGAAGATACACATCCGCAAGGCTTTCGTGTGTGGAGGTAATCGTAAGACAGGGAATCAGAATCGGGAACCAAGGGCTGGTAATCGCAGTGGAGGGAACCGGGGTGGGATCCTAGTCATGGTTGTAGGTTGGCGTAGTAGGGCGATAGCCGTATGACGCAAGGGAAAGACAGGGTAGGGTGTAGGAATGGGGACGTGAACGATTCATAAAAATTGTCGTTGGCAAAGTGAAATCGTAAGGCTTGGGAAAAGAAGTGTAAAAGTGCCGGAGGGGAATCGAGATGATTCATGCCTGAGCCGACAGTTGTTGGCATCATCGGCAATCGTTGCAATGAGATATGCAGTCGGATGGTGTGTTGTAGATGGGACCCCTTCCCATAGTTGTGTGGCTTGCTGAGTGGTCCATCGGCAGGAGGTATGTAAAGCATTGTTTATGACCTTGTGTATTGTTGTTGTGCAAAGAATGGGACAACAACAATAGTCCCTGAGGTATTATAATGACAGCAAGACAGTGATCGAGGAGATGGTGGCGTGAGCGTATCAGTACAGGATACAGGTAATTGGCTAGAAGCGGAGGAGGGTGACTGTAGACAGTTGTTTGAGATGACGAAGGGGCCGTCTTAGGTACAATATGGAAAATGCCGGGAACAGCAGATGGCTGGGATTGCAAGAAGTGAGGAGATCGTGGTGAGATCAATGGGTAGACCAAGAAGTGCGGCCTACCGGGGATCGTGTAGGCCACATTGATGTTGTTGTTCCAGACTTCGGTGCACAAAAACTGGTACTGGCAACGGGAATCAGAGGATCGGTACTGTGAGGTGGTGCAAGGTCTATGGAGAAGTAGCAACCGAGAAGGGAATGGCGAGGGTAACAAGAGTTTCAATGATGGAAACAGGGAAGGTAACCGGCAACCGTTAGGAGAATGAGCCGTGGAGATTGGGAAACTGTTGAACCCAAGGGGGGTGTGGAAGTTGGTCAAGGAGACCATTCCCTAGCTGGTAGGAAGGCTTCGATCCGTACAAGACGTACCGGGAGTTGTGTTGGGTATATACAAGAAGCAATCGGGGACGATACCCTTGACTAGCTTAAGTAACTCAGAGAGTTCTTGGAGAGATCGAGATTGTCGTGAAATGGGGAACAGTGATCCACTGAGGATGGGTCCGGGGAAAGGATTCGTGAAAGTTATCTTCTTGAAACTCATGGCTTGGGATCGGGAACCGTGGTGAGGGGAACCGGTGGAGGTGAAGAAACATCTTGTGCCGCTTGGAATGATGAATCCATTAGATTCTGAAACTGTGGGCTGAAAAAGAAAAACGGACCGTTAGCATGAAGAAGGGCGGGTCGTGTGCTTAGAAATGAACGTGTGCTTAGAAATTAAGTCCTAGCTTGGATTTAAAGTCTGGTGTAACGTTCCATTGTGAGAGCAGGTTCCTTGATGAGGGATCGTAGGTCCCGAGCTGGCCACAGGGAACCGGGAACGAAGTCGCCGTTGCACATGGTCGAGAGGGAATCGAGAGTTCAGACAGGAACGAACTCCCAACTGGTAACCGGGATCGAGTGGATCGTGATCCGCTGTTGAGTTTTAAAACCTCAAATTGCTCGACACCGGCTGGTCCAAGGGGACCGGAAAAGCGGGTTAACGATCTGTCATAAGGCATACCCTTTTCCCGCGGTAGGATGGTAAGCGGGAAGGGAACCAGGAACCAGCATACCCTTAACCCGCGGTAAGATGGTAATTGGGAACCAGGAAAGGAGGACCGGGTAATCGAGAATCGACCTGGAGCTATGTAAACAGCATGCATCGTAGAGAAGAAAAGGTGAGCATAATGCTCCGCTTCGGTTTATATATGAGGAGGCTGCGCAGTAGGTAGCGACGCGGAAGGATATCTTCGATTTAATTTCTCTAGATTAAACAGCATTTGAAGAAGAGAAATGCTTTAAAAAAGGTAATGTATATTTTCACGGCAACTAGAAAGTAAGGTTTCATTTTACTTTCAAAGAAAATGTACGCGAAGAAAATTCCATGAGTGTTCACGGACTCTATGCATTTTCCCTCCAGCACTTTTACCGGCCAGAATATAATTTTCTAGGTTTTCGGGTTGACTATGAACCCTGTATTTGTAAATGTGTACTATGGATCAACAAACAGCCCAAGCAAGAAAAAAACAGAAAAACTAAACTATTCTTACAAATAAGCAAGTTTCAACAAATTTTGTCTTACGTCAATGTGAACAGATATGCGATGACATTCTAAGCACTGGTGCAACTCGGCTACTTGGCCAGTGAACATCTTGTCGATTACGGACTCGTTGGACAAGCTGTACATCTCCCACTCCAAGTCAGAAAGACTTTGCAACGGAATAAGTAATTCTTGGCCTTCCAATGTTTGCGTTTCTCGTACCTTGTGAAGATATAAAAATACGGAAAAATAAAAAATAAAACACTAAAATTGCAGGGCCTGCACCTGCTTAATTTTAGTTTTTATGCCTAACCGAAAATATACATTACCTATTTTTATAGCGCTTCCCTCCTTTTGACCTATTAATTCCCTAGAAGACTTGAAAGTTGGCTTCCCAGTCGGGCTTGTACTACTGCGCATGGGCAAGGATGGGCTGGCTATATAAACTCGGCGCACATGTCCGATGGCATAATTTCTCCGCACCCAGAACCTAGACAAAGAGGAGAGGCCTGGGTGGGAGTTAAGGTAATGTATATTTTCGGTTAGACAATAAAAACTAAAATTAAGCAGGCGCAGGCCCTGCAATTTTAGTCTTTTTATAGCCGACGAAAATATGCATTACCTATTTTTATAGCGGACTTTGTAACCCGGACTCGCTGGTGACCTCAGACGCACTTTTCGTAGCATTACGGAAGGTACAGAGGAGGGCTAGGTTCGCTGTCCCCTCTTGTACAAGCCAGCATCCCGGGGACAAGTCCCTGGTGAAGACAACCCTAAATCCTAGGCCAATTATCACCGAATCGGAGTAACACTGAGCGGATCAGAGGCGGTCCGCTGTGTCGGGAAGTAATATCCTTCAGTGAGACCAAGTACTGCGGTAAGAATGGATAAGATTTGTAATAATGGTTAAAGAAGCAGAAGAGAGCACCGCAGCAGGGGTCTTAACACCATGGGGTACAAGGTAGAGAATCAGAAAATAATTACCGAAAACTCCTACCTTGCTGGGAGGATGATGATCTCCTGGAAGGCGGACCGGCAGCTGGAAGTGTGGCCGGTATCGGAAGAGATGAAGCAGACGTCCTTCGTAGGATGGCAGCTGGTGGTGAATCGGATGCACTCAGGACGGACAATGTTCGTAGCAGGAGAATAATTGAAGAGGCGGATCGTAGCGGATGGTGAACGCAAGGTGGTGGTAAAAGAAGGAAACCGTGCATCATGGGACGTGGTAATAAAACGCTAGCTGATATGGAGCTGAAAAGTCTGATGAGCGTCTTTTTCTTGTACTGGTGAGTGTGCCTCTCATTCTTTTTTTTTTTAATCAAGATTTAGTAAGAAATCGAGGGAGAATCGTGAACGTCTCGTCCCTGAAGGGGAGGTGAGTGAAAGGAAAGTCTTAATGAGAAGAACGGCGAAGATCGTGATTGCACCGTCTGCGGACGGGAGGCGGATGAAGCAGGATCCTCACTAAAAATTTTTGAAGCTGATTGTTCCGTCCCCGGGTGGGAGATAGATGGTAGAAAAATTCTATTGAAAAAACTGGCGAGGATCATGATTGTACCGTCTTCAGACGGGAGGCGGATGAAGCAGGAACCTCACCGAAAAGTTTCGAAGCAGTCAACAAATTTGAAGGTTAAAACACTAGAGAGTACTTATGAAGGGAGAACACGGAATCCTAGAGATAAACCAGAAGCCTTGCCACGACAGGGAAAGCATGGCATGATGTCTGTGGAAGATGAGGTAGGGGTGAAGCCATGATATACGAGAACGAAACTCGGTGCATTGTCATATTGCCATACGGAATATGAGGTAATTTTGTGGAACCGACTGGTGGCGAGAGCATCCTGCCAGAGTGAAACTGGAGAGGCGGAGACCACTGTGGGAGGATCTTTGTCGGGAGTATGATATCCACAAGATATGGCGGAGGGGTCCCTTAGTGGAGACGGTAGTGGGGATGGAGCGTCCTGATGAACCTGGAGGATCGTGGGACAGGCGGATGCAGCTGCAGATGCAGGGTGTAGCGGTTTGTTGAGTGGGAGCGGAGGACGGAGCAAGCTTAAGACGGCGGGTGCGAGAACGAGCACAGTAATAGGCTCTCCATGGAGGAGAAGTAGGGATTGGAGACATCCAAGCATTACGTGTACGTAGTAATGCGTAATTAATGCGTAGGGACCGGTAGCGTTGATTAATAAGCTCGAGTTCATTGGAAAAGCAATGCTCGAAGCACGCAGGTGATTATTTTCAGCGCGCAGCTTCTGCAGCCGTTTCATGAAGAGCCGATGTTGCGGATTGGGCGGACTGGAGGGTGTTAAGTTCCGCCTTGAACCCATTGAGATAGTTGTTGAGAAACCGTAAATTAAAGTCGAGATTTTCCTGTTCTATGGCGGAGAGCCGTAGGCCCCGAGCAATAGCTGAGCGGATCACTGCAAAAGTTTGGAACAGAGTCGGACATGAAGGGGATGATGCACTAGTCGGGGAGGAAACATGAAATGTCGTGGCAGGGGATGAGGATTGAACACGGACGGGGAAGGATGATAATGGAGGATATGGCTTCGGAGAAGATGGTGGCGATTTTGAAGTTGAGGACGGCATCTTGGCAGGAGCGAGACGATGTCGTGCAATCTTGATTTTTGCCATGGATTTCACTCCGGATGTACCTGCAACTGTGGGGACCGCCTCCATAGCAAAAAGAGCAGGCCGTTTATGATGATGAACCGGGGAGGGGTGGGGGGGGGGGGGGGGGCAGCACGTTTGGAGGCTTTTATTAAAGGCAAAGAAGTAGTCGCAGTTAAAGGTTGTGTCTGAGAAAGATTTTTCTGTTCCTCACGTTTACGAGCCGCACGTTCTATCCTTTGCCGGGACTGAAGTTGTTTTTTTGCGGATGAGCGTCCAGCGACTTGGTGAGATGGCAACACAAACCCGGCAGTTCCGATCCAGCCCATTCCACTGCCTGTGCCGTTGGCAGCAGGGATGGGGGTCAAAATGAAATGCGGTGGATTTTCCAGCAAAACCTAAGCATTTACACGCTGTTGGAGAAGGAACATTAACTTCTTTCGTGATGCAACATCCTTTGGTAGTGTTGTTTCGACACGAGGGACGGGAACTTCGGACGAAGAGTCGGACATGTTGTGTGCTAGGGAGGTGTAACACCTAAATTTCACTAATTCAAATGTTATCGCAAAAAAATCTCTCCCGGGTTCAATCCTGTTTTTCAGAGACCAAGAATTCATACACATGAATCGTAGATAACAAAAATATAAACATTTATTTCAAAATATTCCTAATGTGTTAATAAGTTAAGTTGTCCCTAATGGACTACACCATTAGCTCTGTAAAAGCTTAAGTTGGATTTAAATATTAAATCACTTTCGGCAATTCGTTATCTATAGGCTACCTTAAATTAATCTCACCTATGGTTTGCAATTAATTGGTATAAATAGCCTAGCTTCCTCCAATACAAAAGGAGATAAAAATATCTATAATTTCCTTTCGAATAAGTATTTTCAATTTCTCAGAATATACCAGTATTCCGGTTCTAGCACATTTCTTTCATTCGGCTTAATTTTTATCCAATGATAGTGTTCATTTCAAATGAGCAGAAACATCTTACTAAATCCATGGAGAAGCACAGCTTCCTCTTACCCTGGACATAATTTTTACTTTGAGGACAAGCGCCATATTATTCTTAACCAATTTTTTCCTATCATCAAACTTTAGGAATTACTGTCAAATGAACACATAAAAACGCAAAATAATAAATACGACGCTTTAAAGGATATACGTTTGGAAGTTTCGGTTTTTATAGCTGGCGTTAATGTGCACCATTGTTTCACAACTTGACACTACAGTTAAATGCAGACGTTAGTCAGTTCTAGTTTTTACTCACGGACCAATATGACGAGTCGTGGTTTAGGAGAATTCATTACACAGTGGCTGTCGAAGTTCGTAGATTATAATGGACCTGGCATCAACACCTGGTGAAACTTGATAGTTACGGAGACGGCTTTATCACACTCAGGGCTGAGTAAAGCAACAGTTCCTTCGTCTACTCCCAGTCGCTCCTTTCTTGTCACAAAACTTTGACGACAATTAGAAATAGTCCGATACGTCTACCGTGGAATTGACTCTCGGCGTTTCAACGACATCTGAAATTTTCGACTTGTGGCGAGTGAGACCCAAGACAAACGGCAAGTTGCAAATAGACAAGTTCGTCCACCATGGCGTCGGTTATAATTGCGTCCTTCTGCTTCGTTTGGTTCACATGGCAGTAACTTTAGGTTAACGAAGGACAAGTGCGTTGTAATTAAGTTGGGAGTGGCCACCTCCCTAACTTACATTGTCGGAGTAAAGAACGTCATTCTGCACAACCACCGAACCTGCCGTACATCAGAAGAATGATGTAGTTCTTCATCTTAAGCACACGTTCGTAATTTCCACCACCAAAACGTCAGCGACGACACCAGAGCCACTACACGGCAAAACCGGAAGTCGAGGAGCGCCGCAGCCAAAACGAAACTAGCGCCGTTGCCAAACCGAAACTAGCGTCGTTACCAAACTGAAACCAGCGTCGTAACTAATAACATTAAAAAATTTAATACATGAATATATTTCAAAAAAATAACGCTAATTCAACATTACAGAGGACACGAGAAACCGTTTGGTATGCGGATTTGAAAGGCAAGGCGGACGACAGAAGTGGCGTCTGGTGGTGGAACCTGTAAGCACAACATGGCCTGCGGATGCAGCACTGTGGTGCGGACGGGGCGCAAATAGCGCCTAGGGTTGGAACCTGTTACATGTCTTATGGCGGTGCGAGTGGCTGGGATGATGGACGGAGCAAGGGGCCCGATATTATGGTATCCCCTTTTTCCCTCCCTAGTGTCTCTGCGTAGTAGTCGCGGAATCGACGTTGTTGTTGGTCATCTGTTTTTGTTAGTTTTTTTTTTTAAACCATGCACGAAGAATGAGCGTCACTCATGGAGGACGGAGGACGAAGGCGGATAGGGAGGCTGGGATCGATGGGTGACTTGCTAATTTCCGTAGAAAGTCAATGGTCCTGTTGTCATTTGATGTAGAGTGTCCGTCGGCATCTTTTTGACGACCAAAGGTGGCACGGGTCGGCTTGAAAAAGGGATGGAGACAGAACGAAGAAAAATTGAGTCATAAAGGATCCATGAAGGATCGTGGCGTGACGATAGTGGATGGAGAGTGGTGGAGGCGGATCGTGGTCGGAATTTGACGGAACATGCTTATCGTGGATCGTGGATGGATCAAGTCCGCACTAGGTGTGGACGTCTTCCCCGTAGTTCTTTAGATTCCGAGGTTTATGGTTCAACATTTTGTTTTCTTTTTTTTTTGAAAGAAAAAAAAGGGAAAGGAACGGGACGGAATACGGTTCAATGGAAGAGTGTGGAGGATCACGACATGTGAGAGTCTTATGGAGGATGCGGACCGTGAGGCGGAGTAACGACGGACGTGCAGGAGACACTGCGAGAGTGACAGAACAAGACGTGCTGAGGGATGTGTGTTTTCCTAGTCTAGCTGTTGATGTCAGGGCAGTGATTCTTGGGACCGAAACTTTACGGGTACGAAGGATCGGCGGAGACATCGAAAGAGGTAAGAAGTCTGGCGACTGTTGTCCCAGAATAGTGCAGTGGATGTCGAAGTTGGGAGAGGTTGGCGGTTCTTCACAAAGTAGGTCCACTAGAGTAGGTGTAGAGGGCGGAGGAAGATCGTGGCCCAGTATATTGTCGAAAGAGGACGAGCACGCAGGTGAAAGGATAGAAACGCAGAAGCGTCGTTGAAAGGTCGGAAAGGGAGCAGGCAGGCGGATGGATCGAGTCTGGCAGATGAAAGGTGGTTTGATGATCCGAGGGGAACAGCGAAGGCTGGTGAAGGTAAGGATGGAGGCGGATGGCGATGTGCACGTCCGCGGATCGTTGGACCAGCAGGTAAGGACGAATGGCCAGAGGATGATGCCTGCGAGATGTATGGGACGCGACTTGAGGTGGATCGGCCTTAACGAAAAGCGCCCCAGGTTGCTTTAGAAGGAAATGAGGTTATTAACGCTGGGAAAAGAGCGGACGGCGGATTGAGCGGCTGTCGAACAGCTGCGGATCGCTGAGTAGGGACGAATCCGGACCGACGATGTGTCACTGTAGGAGGTGGAAGTATCCTAAGAGTAGGGGAGGACGGAGTAGCCCCCCGACCTGCGGATCCAAGGACTGCAGAAGGAATGGCCGGGAGCGGAGTCTCAACCGGTAGAATCTTGGAAGACATCCTGCGGAAGCAGATGAGGCGGACGAGAGAGGACGAGGATGGTTGGTCCAAGGAACGGCGGACGAGAAGAGGATGGAGTAGCTCAAGGCGATCACGTTGACGTGAGCGCCCTAGGAGAAATGATGCCATCGGACGGCTGCGCCGAATTTATATCGCCAGCCCATCCTTGCGCATGCGCAGCAGTACAAGTCCGGCTGAGAAGCTAACTTTCAAGTTTTCTAGGGAATTAATAGCTCAAAAGGAGGGAAACGCTGTAAAAATAGGTAATGTATATTGTAGGCTATAAAAAGGTTTATTTCTAGTTTTACACTACCACAAAAAAAAATGCATTAAGGGATGGCAGACCCAAATAAAACATACAGCATCAGAACTTTCGTTAAACATTCTTATGGATTGAATATGCCTGTATAAGCACAGTATTTATGAAGGAAGTACACCATCATAAAGAACTACACAAGACTTATTGAACATCACGTCTTTATAAATATTAAGCATATTTTCAGTAGTCGACCGTGTTAACCGTGTTGCCGTTGATAGTCGACGGGAGGTCGGATGAAAGACAAGGTGAGCTAGGAATCGGCAGTGGCGAGTGGGAGATGCTCGGTGAAGAAGCCGACCCACGAGGGGACGCTGGGAGAGTTGATCATTTGTTTATCACTATTTATCACTGTATCTAAATACTGTACAATCGAAGTTCCGGACGAAAGAGGAGATGACGGGCCGACAACATCATCAGGGTCGTCAGGCAATGGCTGGCCAGTCGAGAGGTCTTTCGGGAGGAAGCTTCTTTCGGGGCGCCTTTGTATTTTCCCGTCGGTACCTGAAGGTCTTGAAAAAAGGGCTTCAAACGAAAGAGAATCTTCAAATGAAAGAGAATCTTCGGAAGAAAGGGAATCATTGGTAAATAGGCTGTGCAGAAGGTCCAGACGAGAGAGGAGACAACGGGCTGACAACAACATCAGGGTCGGCAGGCGTTGGGCTGGCTGGTGGCGAGGTCTTCAAGAAGGAAGCTTCTTTCGGGGTGCCTTTTCATTTCCCATTGTTGCCTGAAGGTCCTGCAAAAAATATGCTGTGTAGTCGAAGGACCGCACGAAAGAGGAGACGACAGGCTGACGAAAACATCATGGTCAGCAGGCGATGATGAAGGCTGGCGAAAAACGTCAAAATACCAGTGTTACCTGGTTAATTTTGGTTTCTATTGCCTATTGAAAAAAAACATTACCTATTTTTTTTAGCATTCTCCTTCTCCAATGCTGTTTCAACTAGAGATTAAACAGAGTTCTTCCAGTTCGCTACCTACTGCGCAGCCTCCATCTATATATAGTCGAAGCGGCGCGACAGCTCACCTTTTCGACACCTCTACCCTGCCCAAATGGCAATGAGAGGGGAGGAGGGTGGGAGCCAGGTAATGTATTTTTTCAATAGGCAATAGAAACCAAAATTAACCAGGTAACAGTGGTATTTTGACGTTTCTAGTTGCCTTGAAAAAATTCATTACCTATTTTTTAGCATTCCCATTGACTTCGTCAAGGTGGAGGGTGCCATTTGATCGAAGTGCCCTCAGGTAGCGACTGGCCCCTGAAACACAAAGTAAATTCCAGCGTGCACAGGGGTTAAAGTACACGGTGGGCTGCTATGAAAGGCCCAACGCGGTACAAGCCGTCGCTAGGTGAGACATATCCCGGAAGTAATGGAACGTGAAGACGGTAGGATGGCGCCAGGAGGCAGATTCCATGATGTCCGTGATGGAGATATTGCTGAAGTGAGCCCAGGAGGTAGAAATAGCACGAAGTTCATGTGCCGTGACTTTGATGCCCTCCGTGACACAGTTGACATCAAGAGCGTCGTAGGCCTGGAGGTTCACGGTCTTGATCCAGGAGGCAATCATGCGAGCGGAGGTTTCTCCAGTCTTGCTGTTGAACGGAAAAAAGAGTTGAGTACGGTCCCTCCGTATGGGATAGGAAGCGGACTGCTCGTACAGGACAGAGAGTTCTTTCTTGATCATCGCCCAAGAAGCTGGAAAGGGACGGGATGATGAAGGAATGCGTCCGGTCGGTGAGCTTCTGGGTCTTCGTTCGGAAGGGGGAGCAAGGCGTAAGGGTAATGCCTTTGAAATCCGGTAGGAAAAAACAATCCTGTTCCCTGGCGGAAAGGACTTGTAGTTCGCTGCAGCGGAGGCACGCGGCGAGAGCAACGAGAAACACGGTCTTCCTGGTGAGATGGCTACGACGTGCGGAGGCTAAAGGTTCATAGGGGGCAGCCATCAAGGCCGTTAATATAATGGAAAGGTCCTAGTCAAGGAACTTCTTGGGGACACGAGGACGATCAAGTTGGAACGAGTGTATCAAAGATGAGGTCGGCATTCCCGGCTGCTTTGAAGACGGCGTTCAAGGCTTACCTATAAATTAAGATGGTAGATCCTTTCAATCCCTCCTTAAACAAGGAGGTTAGGAAGCGGAGGAGGTCGGGAATAGGAGGATGGATTGGATTGACCTGATGTGTGATACACCAATGAAACCACCGGTTTCAGTGGCTGTCGTAAAATCTAGTAGCGGAGGATCGGACGGCTCGGGAAGCGATACGAGAGGCCTCGTCTTCAAAAATGCCTGTTGAGCAGAGGGGTCGGATGGTAGTAGCCACCCGTGAAGTTGTAGCGACGGTAGGTTCGGGTGGCAAATCTGGCTCTGGCCCTGAGAGAGGAGGTCCCAATGCGCCGGGAGCGGAGGTCAGGATGTAGCAAACGCTGAAGCGGAGGATGTCGACCAACCGTCGAATGGCAGTGAACAGAACAGAGACGTGGAGAGTGCTCAGCAGGAGTACCTGTGGTGATTGACCTAGGAGGAACGAACCGAAGAGGCTGTGCAGGAGGATGCGCAGATGGTGGTGGTGGTGTGGAGGGGTATCACGCCTGGAACAGTAGAGATCTATTAAATACTGCTGGAAGCAGAGGGAGGTGGAGGTCGACGGTAGGCAGCGAAATGACCAGGAAGCAAGGAAGAGGAGCAGTTAGTTTTTAGCATTGTTGGTAGTTGTGCAGGTCTTTGCACAGGGTGTTGGGTGCAATGCGGACGTTCGCCTGGGATAGCTTTTAGGGAAGAATGGTCATATCCGACGTTTTGCCAGCCGAACGGCGGGGATAGATGAGGACGTAGGAGGTCTAATATGATACGGATCGTGGTACCGCAGGCCCAGAGGGAGCAAGCCCCCCCCCCCCCCGGTTGGCCCGAGCAGGGGATCGAGGGGTAGGATGATGCAGAAGGCGGAGGGTGGCGGAAACGGGAGGTATTACGCAACGGACGCAGCCATATACTGGAGTCAAGGCCAATGTTTTGATCATGTTGAGGGAGGGTAGACCGAGCTGCACTTGCGTTGTAGCCTTGTAGGCGCAATGTGAACGTGAATATGACGTACTGAGGCGGAGGACTCGGTAGTCAAAGGCGGAGGTGCAACGATCCGTGAAACAGAGGCGGACCAGAGGCAAAGGGACGGGGCACATCTACTTGAGGTGGAGTGAATGGTTCTAAAGATAGAGCGGTGGGTGGAAGACCTGCCGATAGAAGCGAAGGTGTGGCGAACTCAAAACAGGGTGGATGAGAGCCATCCTGTCCTAACTTGTTGGTCTAACAGAGGTAAGGCGTAGCGGAAGTGAAGGGATCCTTCTGCAGAAACAGTGGCGAGTGACGACTCGTCTATTTGGGTGTCCCTGCTCCCCTTCCGCAGAGGCAGAGGGATGCAGGAAGAGAGAACGCACATCAGGTAGAGGGCGAGCGGGCTGTGTTGCCGGAGTTGTTGTGACAGTGCGGAAGGGTGGGTAAGCAACAGTGTTTTAAGAAAACCAAGGATGACGATTGTTGCTTGTCAGTGTTGATTCGTGCAGTGCTGTGATGACACAGGCCGTCTTGGGCTGGGGACCAGTAAGAATGGTGGTGCGGAGGGTGTAGGGAGCAGATAGGAATGAAGGTAGCTTTCATCCTTGTCAAGACGACGTACGGTGGTAAGGAAAGTACTCTAGGATGCGGAGGCTCGGAAGGGAGACGCGGTTGAGTCGGAAGGATGATGAAAAACTCGGAACACCTCCTTAGGAGGAGGCCAAATTGGGATCGGGCGATGCTCAAGTTTAGTCTATATATCCCAAAATATACATTACTGATGATAGTCTTGTAGAGAGATGTAGCGGAGAGAAGCGTCCGTCCGCAGAGCGGAGGGAACCTCAATCGTTGTGAAGGTACAACGGTAGCCCCGAGGCGGAGGTTGGAGAGAAGAAGCGGCGGAGGTAGAACCGGAATGATGTCGTCGCCCAGTCAAAGCTTTGAAGCGGAAGGCAAGGCAGGATGGACAACCGCCTGTCCAGAGGTAAGGTGTGGAGGCGGGGAACTAGACACATTATAGGAAGTTGGCAGAAGTGGCGGTGGTAAGACGCGACGTAACTATGTGTGGTAGTTGTTCCGGAGGAACGGCAGATGGAAAACCTTCCGAAGTAAGGACGGATGACGGTGGTAAACCCTGTGAGGGCGGAGGAGGTCAATACTCAACTGAAGGAGCAGGTAGCGTAGCCATAAAGCCGTTGTAGAACAACGAAGGGGCCAAGCAATCCTTCTGAACAGGAGCGGAGGGAGGCATTCTTCCGCTGGGCGGAGATGTAAAGAGATGAAAACATCACCATGGGAGGAGGCTAAATGGTCGTCCAAAGAACGGAGGTTCAAGAGTTGGAACGGAAGATGCATCTAAAAAACCGCAGTAAAACAACGGAAAGTAGGATAACCTTATAGGAAGAGGAGCGGAGGGACGAGCACTCGTGGTGATCACCCTAGGAGATATGATCCAGAAAGGACGCAATGCTGGAGCTGGTACAAGCTGAAAGAAGGTCTGCGCAAGAGAATGCGCAGATGTAGACGTCGCGTCGGGATATCATGCCCCTTTCATAGAAAATAGCAGCCTTCAATGCAGGAGGGAGGAAAGGTGAAAGCTGACAGCAGGCAGTGAAAGGGTCCACCTCAAGAGGGCTGCGCCGAGGTAATGCGCAGTGGGGAAGGGGACCGAAGACGAGTCATGTTGGTAATCTGAACTGATCCTCCCACCACCTAGACGCAATGAAGACGTGAGCCGCCGTAGGCAGAAGCCAAGACGAACGGCAGCGAGCGGAGGCGGAGGGTGGAGGGCGGGGGTGCGTTGCAAGAGGTGGACGCTAATGTAGCCACAACCTTCCGCACTTTAGGCTATAGTTTGATCCGCGTGCACCGTTCTTTGGCATGGGCCAGCTCGGCAGAAAGCGACCGGAGGTCACTCGACGGAGGTGGCTGGCTGCACGGAATGGGGGACGTGGTGGTGGTGGTATTACACTACGGAGGAAAGTATTCCGAAAGCAGCGGAGGCGGAGGCTCCAACAAATCCTGTTCAGTGGCAAGCTTGAGAACCTCCACGTTCTCAAGAGGCGGAGGAACGGGTGAAGCAAAAAGGTGAGGAAGGGGGGATTCCCTGGGCGTCCCCTTTGCTCGAGGCATCGAGGCGGAGGCTAGTGCTGAAAGCGGAGGTAAGCACAGCGATCCAACGAAGTGAACAGCCGCGTGGCAGCTAGAGAAGAAAGGGTGAGTTCTGTCACTCCGCTTCGACTATATATAAGATGGAGGCTGCGCAGTAGGTAGCGAACCGGAAGAACTCTGTTTAATCTCTAGTTGAAACAGCATTGGAGAAGGACAATGCTAAATAGGTAATGGATTTTTTCAAGGCAACTAGAAACATAAATTTTAACACCGATTGAAATTAGTTTTTACTATCCTAAAATACTTACCTTCAGTATGTGCTAAAATCGTTTCAATTTGCTTTTCTTACCCGAATTTTTAAACCCCTTTAATAGTTTAAAACCAACAATGCAATGAGGTTAGCCCAACTGCCACTTGGGGCATTGTATTGTTGTTACAACAATGCAACAATAGCCATCAAATCTCACTTTCGTTTCGAACCCTTCATCCTATGTGTCTGCTGGTTCGGTGAAGCGGGGAAGCTGGGTGGGTTCTACTGAAGGTAAGTATTTTAGGATAGTAAAAACTAATTTTAATCAGTGTTAAAATTTATGTTTCTTACTATCTGCAAAATACTAACCTTAAGTATGTGCTGAATTTGTCCAGTAGGTCAGTGGGGCAGCACGAACCCAGCTAACTCATTTGCAATGCTCTATACACTAGCGACACAACTCAAACTTTTCACCAGAAAGAAAAATCAACCCTCCCTTTCGCTTTCTTGGAGGTGATTCCCCTTCCCATCGAAATTGGTGACTTGCTTGCATGCAATCAATTGTTCATTCGCACATACATTGAATTGCTTTTCTCGCTTCAGTGCCGATGAATAGCAAGCTTCCACTGTGTCACTAATCCGCTTCACCCTGTCTTCTTATCGAGGAAAAGTTCCACGTGGGACAACACTTAAACACGAACTTGTGTGGTGGTGGATATCCTCTCCAGAATGACATTTGGACTTCTTTCCCCCATTTAGAGAAAGTTTCTTGAGAACTGCACTAAGACACTGACTGGTGCTGTGTAGTCATTTCACCAAAATGCACATTTTCTGTGTCCATCTCTCCACCGTGCGTTACTCCCACGCTACTTACTGTACCCACATTAGAGTGCCATTAATTCCCAATTTATCTCCTAGCCGCCACAAGTGGCGTCAAGGACGCCGCTCCTCTCTAAGTACTTATATCCCAGAGGAAATGAGAGACGAAAGCGTTCCGGTTGAACCAGGAACAGGTGGTGACGACCCCATTCGTGGGTGTTCTAGAAGCTGCAAGCACCCAGAGCTTGTGAGCTCGGACATCTACAAGCAGATTCAAATGGTTAGGACCTAGTTCATTGGCGCGCCGGATAACTTAGCAGATCCACCTGCCGATCCTGGCTGCGGTCATAGGGATTGAGAGGAGGTAGCCCGATAATTGATCCAGCTGAAGGAAGAGGGGAGTTGGTGGAACTGTTCATTCTTCTGATTTCGGTCTCGTGTCTGGAACCACCATCCTCGAAAGACAGTGGTGGAGCACTTGAATACGACCCTGAGCCTTCGCAGTACCCTCTGGCTCAACGATGCCCACCACAGCCTTGTTGAGTATCGCTGGGAAGGTAAGTCCGATACGAGGTCCTGGGCAGGGAACTCTGCCAGAGAAGTCAGTGTGATCCCTTGCAAAAAGCACCTCTCAATACATTGCGCCTAGCTCACCCTGCCTTGTTGCAAAGGTCAGGGCTTCCAGGATAACGTTCTTTGCCAATAAGTAACAAAGACGCGAACTAGAGAGTTTTCGTCAGGCACCCTTTCAGAACTGATTGAGTGAGCGGTTAGTCCCACTTGGGAAGAGACGCTTGCCCCAGCAGAATTAAATCAAACTGAAAAACAAAGGGCGACTACACTGCTGTGCCCAGGAGAGCAAGGAAAGAGCCAAATGTGGATCCGCCCAAAAACGGAATTAAGGCTCCGTTGAAGGAAGGCATTAACATTAAAAAAAACGCACTGAAGAGCAACTACGCAACTTGAATTCTGACCACAATTCACGCTTGTTCCCACACAAGTGCTCAGAGTTGCTGACTTTCTCTCTCTGGCTGGACAGAATGAAGCAGATAGAATTAACTTCTGGACCTGCCGTGCAGCGAGACCGGCTTCCTAACAGAAAATGCCCAACCTTTGCAGGTAAGAGGCACAGGAGTAGGGAAGGATGGGTTTGGAGGGCCCTTGCATTCCCTTCCTAACCAGGCGGAAGAGTGAGATTACCTTAATCTCCCCATCGAAGTCCGGTTAATGTTTCTTATCCGAATGGATGAACCCAATCCTTCACCATTCCGAAGTGCCCATCCTAAACACCGGGCCCTGAAGGAAAATATTGATTCCTTCGTCGTTCCTACCCTCTGACGTCAACACGAACAAAAGCGAAAAGTAGAATTGCACCCTGGAATTGCCGAACGATCAGGGGTGCAATGACGTCTGCTGTGCCATGAAAACGATTTGTTCTGATGAAGTCGGCAGGGATTAATAATGTCAGCTGACAAATAGCTGACTAGTTCGACAGAAGGGGTCCGAAACTCAAACAAACACATGTCCCAAGAAGACGTCCTTTCTGTAAAAACATTTTCATTGCGCAGCAAAGAAAAAGTCAAAGAAACATTCATTTCATGATTTGATCCAAAAGCTGACGCTGAATTGGCGACCCAGGCGAGAATTGAAGGGTCCTGCCGTAAAGAAAATTCCCTCTCAAAGAAATCACTGACAAGGAAGCGACTGTAAGATGACGCTTAGACAGCACGCTCCAATGTTCTCTCCGTGAGTGGTGGGGGGAATGGGATGGGGGGAGAACCGAACCAGATGATCGAGGAGTCCCCAGGCCAAATGCCAACTGGACCGGCATCTGGCAACGTCTTCCAAGACCCTCGTGATAATCAGCCAAAGCCTTCAACAAAACAAAGAAAGGGCCAGAAGTTGAACCAACCTGGGGGATGAGAGAGCCATTTCCTGCAACCCTGTAAAGAGTTCTCTCATGAACCAAAAACAAAGCTGTTTTTACAGAAAATTCCACAATTGGAGAGGTCACGTTCAGCGTCAATGACGACGACCCGTCGGTGGGTCGCCTCGGGATCTGAAGAGCGGCCCACTTTCAAGAAAACGAAACTTCCCTTTCTCAATTTCCTTTAACAAACAAAAGTGCGGAAGTCGGGTGAATCAGATGGACCCTTCCTGAAAATTTTGGCACAGAGGTTGCTTTTAATCCGCAAGCTCCTTCTTTCAACTTCCAAGAGACCATCAGCGTTCATGTTGACTATGAAACAAATGGGAACGACAGGAAGGATCCAGTACGGCAGAGCACTGTTGGACTTGACTTGATTTCCAAGCCGGGAACAATCTGGGCCTTTCGGGTGACGGCCGAGACCCCAGTTCCAAATCATCTGGTCCGAGCATGCAGAAAAACCATCGCAACAGCTCAAGGGAAGAGTGAAAGTCCAACACTGACCGTGCAGGAATGCAAAACTGCCTGATGATTTGACTTCTATTGAAGACAAAGGCAACGTGCGTTGTGGAAAAACGCTTGTAGGTAAGAACCTGAGAACAAGGGAGGATGTGTTATCTATTCATGACACCATATCGATGTTCCGAGAAGAAAACACTAGCGTACTTAGATAGAATTATTATCGAAATCTATGCTCACCCCCAAACAGAAAAATGCCATTCAGTGTTAACCAATTTTCGGTCCCTTGGAAGGGGATCGACGTTCTGACATTTCCAAACCTAGATGTTAAAAGAAAACCACCATTACCTCCTCAACGGCCCAATCCGCTCCCTGAGGTGCGATTTCGCAGACAAGATTGGAAAGCCCCCACCCGAGCAATGCCGCCGGGGCTAGCAAAGTACGGGGGTGGGGGAACTCAACGCAAGTAGAAAAGAAAAACCCCACAAGACGCCTGTAAAAAATGAAAATTGTAACTTGTTAAAATTAGTTTTTACTATCATAAAAATACTTACCTCCAGCATAAATTCGCTTAATTTGGCTTTTCCCATGCTCAAAACAATCAAATTTCTTAAATTTATTGAATTCAATGCCAGTTGCACACATTTCCCGCTAGGCGCGCTGCCAGCGTTACCGCTGCAGCTGCCTGCCTCCTGGGGAAATCCCCATTCGCTTTTGGAACCTTTCTTGTTCTGTCAGCGGGGAGGCGGGCAGGTTTTACTGGCGGTAAGTATCTTTATGATAGTAAAAACTAATTTTAACTAGTTAAAATTTTCATTTCTTACTACCCGCACTGTCGCCTTTTCTCACAGCGGAGTGTCAGCCAATGTCGGGACAGAGGAGAAACTTGGGCCGGTATCCGGTTTCAAGAAAAACGACGCCACCCGAGAATCCGTTGTTCGAGTGTGTCGAAGCGGTTATCGACTCTTTCCGACGCCAACAAAACGAGTGTCGATTCCACCTCATCAGACTTTGCATTAACCCGCACGTCACCACCTTTGCGAGTCTCCGAAAGTCCGAAGCCTGATCAGACTGGGTTCTCACAACTTCCCTAACAACACGGGATCAGCGTTATAACCTAGTTAAACGCGGTGGTAGTGTCGAAGTGCCGTTGCAACGTAGTGTCAACAAAGCATCATGTCACCATAGCTACATAGCGACACCGCAACATGGCGCCCTATAAGCATTGCGTCATTCTGTCCACCATTTCTTTGTGACGCTTTGTGTCTGTCAGTGTCACTAGCCATGTGACTCGATGAGGAGAGACAGTTTTCCTTGGTGAAAACTCACACTTTTGGGTTGTGTAGCATCACCCTTCTACTTATCTTCATTCAGACTTGTTGTCTTGTCTCCCTTCCCTTAGTCTCATGTCGCTGACCGTGCGATGAGACTAGGAGAGACAGGACTGCCTTGTCGCTCATTCACACTTTTGGTGGTTGTGCAGCAAAGATTTTCTAGCACCTCTGTCGACCTATGGTTCGTCCTACGCCCCTTCCTCGTCAGTTCGTGACTGCCATATCCTAGAGCTAGTGTTGGGTAGGCTGACAAGGACCTACTCCTAACTCTTGCCTTGAACCTTTCACCTCTACCCATTGCGGGCTGTGGTGTCGTCTTGTCTTTCCCTCTGGCGCCAACCCAGAGAGCTGACCTCCAAAAAGCTCTATGGCACCATAAATGGGCATAAGTCGGAGCTATCCCGCCGCATCTGCTGGGATATTTACTGCAGATTCCAGGATCGCATCCCTTTGTCGGAAGAATGTTTAGCATCAGTTGAGAGGATCTATTTCGACTGTCCTTCTGAAACGACGAAGCTCATTTCATGATGTGTAGACATTCACGGACTGTTTGATTCTCCCGAAGCTCCCGCATTTCCGATTCTAAGCTCTGCAAGCCACTGTTGACGTTGAGCATTGTATAACACGTGTGAATTTGAACTTATGCTGTAACGTAAAATTGCTTCATCTTAGTCGAACTAGCATATTGGGGTTCTGATGAAAGTAGGCATCTTCATAGTCGAATCCAGGTCTAGACCCATCCTTTCTGGTGAGTACTCGCCTCCAGGAAGGTTCTGTACCTTTACTTGGGTGGTGTCCCTTTTAGGAATGCTCA
>JAHWFP010047241.1:79961-139778 GCA_023313725.1 Lithobius niger | reverse complement strand
GCCAACGACTGAGGCAAGGTCGCGAAACGTGTGTAGAGGTAGGTGGAGAAAGGTCTGAAGGGAGGAGAGGTGAGTCTCAATTCTTTCCGGGGTTGGCATAACTGTGGCTTGGCCGAGATTGAAGTATACCCCGGGGAAGACGAAAGACTGGGCTGGTACAAGTTTTGATTTGGCGAGATTGATCCCGAATCCTAGACGATGAAAAAGAGACGATGACGTGAGCGTTGGCACAGAGGATCGTGGGATCGGGGTGAGGCAACAGGCAATCATCGAGGAAAACATGGATGTGAATCTCTTGTTGGTGTAGATAAGCAAACACTGGACGAAGCACTAGGGTGAAGATTCGGGGGGGGCAGCATTTAGGCCAAACGGAAGGCAAAGGAACTCGTAGACGGTACTGTCGAGAAGAAACCGAAATAGGTGGTGGACAGCGGCATGAAAGGGGATGTGAAGTAAGGTGTCGGCTAGGTCCATGGAGATCGTCCGATCTTCGGGGACCAGAGAGTCCAGTATAGAAGATACTGTTTCCATTTGAAAGTCTGGGTTCGTGATTAATTGATTGAGGGGACGAAGGTTGAAAAATCAATCGGGAACCGCCCGATTTCTTTTGGCAAAGAAAAATGCTGCTGTAAAACCCTGGAGTGATGGGTGGTGGCACGAGACGAATCGCAGCTTTTTGAAGCAAGAGATGAATTTCTGTGCGTAAGTTGGTTGATGCAGGTGTTTCCGATTCCCGCAGCGGGATTTGCTGTGGGGGTCGAGGTGAAATCTTTGGTGTGAATCCATTCAGAATGATTGAGAGTGATGGGATCCGAGGTTACCGATTGCCAAGCTTTGGCATAATAACGAAGTCGACCTCCCACAGCTTGTGTGGGAGAGGTAACGTCAATATGTGTTGCGATTGCGAGAGCGGGATCGTGAGGGGGATCGACGCCGTCGTTGATTGGCAGTAGGGGATCGTGACAGAAAGGGCGATGAGGATCGTGGGACGGGAACGGGAACCGAAGCGGATGACGAGGGTTTCTTGGGTCCCCAGTCCTCTTTGGGGAGATCTGGACGAAGGGGGTTCAAGGTTCGTGATCGTCGAGTCCGATTGGGACGTGGCTTGCGGGAAACGTCCAGATGGGGCGCAGCTTTAGGGACGAGTCCTCTAAAAAGGCAATCCGATTAATGGATGGATTGGTTCCTCAGGAGGTTAGGTTAGGTGTGGAATCACGAAGGTTAGGGGACGTGTTGAGTGCGACTTCGCGTAGGAGGAGTGTGGAGTTAAAGAGAGCATGATAAGTGGCGAAGCAGCTCTTCTTGAAGACTTGATTGATAAGGAACCCTAGTTGACGAGTGTCGCCAGGCGGATCAGTGTATAGACGTTCACAGAGAGCATTGGCTGCTGTGCTGAGGACGTCCGCTTGTAAGGCGGCACGCAATCCAAGGCATATGAGGCGATCGTTGTCTCGTAGAACAAAAACGGGGATAGCAGCAGACGATAGCAGAGGAACGATCACGACGTAGTAAGTGGTGATGTGGTAGCCTGATGAAGACAGTCGTTCTGAGCCCCTTAACTCCAGAAAAACCTTACTCGAAAATTTGCAAGAATATTGGAACGGTAAATATCCTTTACTTTGATATCTAAGCGCACAAGACGTAAACAGAGATATTAAGGCGTGGCAAAGACGAGCATGTCTGCTCTCTCCTAAGGCAAAGGCAAGAAGAAAGTTATGAACTCGATTCTTACGGCCCTGTTCCCCAGTAATCATCAAAGCCTACTGTGCGATTTTGGGTACGATCGATCTTAAGAGACTTCACTTGGGAGGCTGAGCACAACTATGCATCCAGGGATCATGGACTGGATCGTGGACTTCACACAAGTTGCCTAATTCTGTGACGAAATCGCATGCCCTACACCGTCTGCACACCGAATGAAGGTCTAATGGTGTCTACTGGAACGTGCAGGATACAAAATCACAGTGTCTAAGTAACTCACGCACAGCATCTTCACCTAAAAGAATTTTGCGCACAACGTCTTCACCTTGTCCATCGGCCATTGTTGAGCAGAGAAACAAGCACGTCTTTGTTAAACATGTGCTCAAAAGCTAATGGGGTTTTCCCCACGAGGCAGATGGTTTAAAAGCAGATATACTGCACAGCGCGCCTAGCGGGAAAAATGGGCAACAGGTGTTGAAATCAAACAATTTACGAAATTTATTTGTTTGAGCTTGGGAAAAGCCAAATTAAACGAATTTAGCATAAGTACTGAACGTAAGTATTGCAGATAGTGAGAAACAAGGCTTTACATTAAAGCAGAGCGAATTACAATAAAATCAGTACTGATGTTGTCAAGTTGGCATAGTTTTCTGTTCTTCTTGGAGAGAGTAAGCCACGCCGGGAGGACAGAAAAATGCCAACCTTGACAACTAGTGGAAATTGTGGCAACACACGCTTCTCTAACGTGAAATGAGTCGTCCGTTTTGAAGGTTGGTGATAGTTAGAAATTAGTTTTACCTCTGCATTATGTAAGATATTGAAAAGAAGACGATCTACTAAACTAAATTTGTGAATAAATGAGAATGAAGACTTTTGCGTCTTCGCTAGACTGAATCATATCACACAGGCCTAATACTGCCAACTTTTCTGTGTTAACACTTCTGTGAATCATGTTCGATTAAAAGTTGATTTTGTTTACGATAGGCCGAAAGGCTCATTGTTTTACTTGGTAACACAGAAATTAAATGAACATGGTATGCAATTTACCAAAATTGTCCCTTGTCACAAATCAAGGTGCAAATTTTCGGTGAGTCTTTTATCTTTTAGAAAGATCTCCCACCTTCCTCAGGCACTTCGAGCGTTGAATGCCGTTTGACTTGGAGAAACGGGAAATTGAATTTCCCGCACATGTTTGTGCTTCCGGTTGGGGAGGAGGGATAAGATGCAGCGAGCAGTGGCTCCATCTGTGGAGCTTGGGAAGAGATAGGAGGGAGGAGCGCTTTCCACTTGCAATTCAATTGTTGTGTCAATTCTGGTGTAATAATCCGATTGCCAACGCAATGTGAGGCTTCTTGGTTGTTCATGAGAGATTTTTTTGGCACTCTGGAAGTGATGGATGGAGATGCTTTCCAAAGCTCGAAGATGTGGCTCAGACTGTGTGTCAGAAGCATTGTGGTGCTCTTCCAAGCAATTTCGTGATTTTTGGAGATGTGGTAAGCAGCAATTGCACTTCGTTTGGCTTTCCGTTTCTCCACAGCTTTTATGTGTTCTCGAACTCGGGTGCTAATTCGACGTTTGGTTTTGCGCACATACCGTAAATCGTGTATTTAACGCCCAGTTGGAGCTAAAGCCTACCCCCCTAAAATGCTCTAAAGTCATAATCATGAAACGATGGAGCTAACGCCCACTCCCTAAATCTTTAGCTTTTCTGGCACAAAATTAACTAAAAGCATCATATTTCTCTCTCACATAAGCTACATGATTTTTTTTTAATTACAGTACTGTAGTGCTTTTAACAATAATTAGGAGTATATCAGTGACTAGGCAATAACTGTCCTAAACGATCCTTGAGTACCTTTAACAGTAACTTGCATTAGGAAAATAACATGGATGACATTATTTCCAGTCTGTTGACACGTGGCCCAAAAGGTTTATTTTCTTCTCTTCAACATTATTAGAGCCGATTAGACTCTTATGCGAACGGTCTGTCTGTCTGGGTGTCTGGTTCGCGCTATAGCGTTTTAACAAGCTATCGGATGTCTGTCAAATTTTGCACACAAGATTCTATGGCACATTTCTAAGTCTAAGTTCGAAAATGGATCGATTCCGTCGGGGAAATCGTCCACTAGAAATATTCAAAGATTTTTGTCTGTTGCAAACGAATGGCGTTCGTTTTTTTTTTCTTCGGGCGACTGATGTCATCCATCCACGACCAATGACTGGAAACTATGTAGCCTTCGTCAGCGGCTGACGTCACCACCAACCGACCAATGACTGGCACCTTGATCAATTTTATTCTACAGACCACTGACGTAGTCACTGATCTCGTATGTACGAACTGGATAACAAAGTTATATAGTCTAATGCCGGGATGCGCGAAATCAACGTGGGCTTGGGCTACTTGTTTGGACAATCTTTCATGACTTTACTGCGTAGTACTTTTTATGGGAGGGTGGGGGAAGGAGAAATATTTAAAACAACTTCTACTGTATGACATTTGTTTTTTTGTTGTCAAGGGAGGGGAGGGGGAATCAAATTCATAAAACTACTTTTGGGCAATGACTGTGCTATCTAGATATTTCATCCTCATCAGTCGTGCGATATGGCAACGTCGCAGTCGCATAAATGAAATGTGCAAATCGCCGAGACTAAATGGTTTGGAGGCCTCCCGTATCATAAAACAGCCAAACGATGCTGAATATTTTTAATGTTGATTCAGTTCACTAGTGTTCTAATTAAACTTAATTATAAACGAACAAAAGTCACCAGAAAAATGCACACTTTCACAACAGAAGACACCCACGCTGTCTAGCGAATTTTCGATAGTTTACTACTATCTTCCTCAGGCCTTAAAGTTAGTTTGGACTCTGTTTACATCCTTGTTGTTTTCACCGTTTGTTGCCATGCTCGAAACTTGGTGCGTTGCCTCGTACCACCAAGGCAACGCACCAAGTTTCGAGCATAGCAACGAACGAGCAGACGACAACGGTGAAAACAACAGGGATGTAAACAGAGTCCAAAATATCTTTAAGGCCTGAGGAAGATAGTAGTAAACTATCGAAAATTCGCTAGACAGAGTGGGTGTCTTCTGTTGTGAAAGTGTGCGTTTTTCTGGTGACTTTTGTTCGTTTAATTAAACTTACAGTTTAAAATGAAACCGATTGAAGAATCGTAGTGGGCGCGTCTTTGAGAGGTGTGCGCCGCCATGCCATCCAATGTAGTTGATCAAAACATGTACTTGGGGGGGGGGGGGGGGAAGCTAGAAATGCAAGAGACCACTGGTTTTATGGTGCATACGCGTCACAGAACCGCGGCCCAGAAAAATCATTTGGATGTTTGGATTGTTTGGATTTTATTCTTAGGAGGGGTAATTATTCACATGTGTTAGACAATTAGTAGCCATATCGATCGCTGTATTCGCAAGGGAGAACTAATCGACTCTCACTATAATTGGTTTAAACAGGTTTATTTTCTTTGAATCCAATCATTTTCTAATCTCAAACTTAAAAGTTACGTTACAAAAACAGGACTGGATTACAAACGATATTCAGATGAGTGGATCAGAATGGATCTCTGAACACAAGGTCATCAATCACAGCTCAGCAGTAAATAATGGCTTAGTCATATTGTATCCCTCAGCTCTAGTTTAAAATAAATATCAACATTATGTGTTATTAAACGGGAACAAATTAAATTCATAATATAAAATTACTGAAATTAGATATTCTCAAAATTAATTTGTTAATTTATTGCTGAACTGCTCACCGGCAGTTATCATGCATACCACCTTGGATATCGGCAGGGTGCACTAGCTGACTGGTTCCCGGTAAAAGTAATTAATAATTATAATTTTAAAAGGTGTACATTAGAATTTTTATTTTGCAAAATCGTGAAAGCTAAATAAAATTCCTGCGTAACAAACTTTATTACTTAATAATAACGCAATAATAATGTTTAAACCTTCAGCCAAAAAATGAACCATCTTCTACTATGAATGTTCGAAATCAATCGATCACAATTGTAACGCTCAAATTCAAAAACAAAAATTGTCGATTGGGACCAAACAACTACTCTGCTGGCGTCTAACAGTAAAAGGGCTTTACATCTAAGAGGACTTGAATCGCTGGCGATTCAACACTGTGTGGCGATCGGGCAACCTCTCATGAATCTACAAGGGCCGTCAAACCCTAACATCAAGTTCCTAATCAGTAAAGAGTTGGAGGCACACCTCTCGCGCAAATGGGATCGTGCGAGCGTTGAGCAGACGACACACGAGAAGTACAGTGGGCAACGGTTTCCACGCATTTTCAAAAACACTCGCACTGTTGGCAATGTAAAAGAGAAGCAAGCACAAGAAAGTAGG
This sequence comes from Lithobius niger, assembly GCA_023313725.1. Taxonomy (NCBI): domain Eukaryota; kingdom Metazoa; phylum Arthropoda; class Chilopoda; order Lithobiomorpha; family Lithobiidae; genus Lithobius; species Lithobius niger. The sequence continues at coordinate 133,714 of JAHWFP010047241.1, read as the reverse complement.
GATCGACCGAGTCCGGATATATCCGGATCCGGCGCCGGATAATGCGGTATCCGGCGAGATCCGGACCCGGCAATTATATTGAGCCGGATACCGGTTGCAACACAACCAAAACATTGTCGCCGTAAATATGTTGCTTGCCTCGGTAAAATAAATCTTAGTAAAATAACTAAGTGATCTACGGGTATAAAAAATTGCAGACGTAATAATTACAGTGTAAATTATTGCACAAAAATATACTTGGGACAATCGTATTAGGTTTTCATAACTTTAAAAAAAAAAGTTGGAAGTTCGACTACGTGAATCCGCTTTACGAAAATATTCACCTTCCGTTGCAGTACATGGCAGACCTTGAAATGATAACGTCCTCTGGTTATTCTTCATTACAGCGTTGTTTACGGCTTCCTACATCTTTTTTTTTAAAGTTTTTTAATACCGTATAAGTAGTTTAAAGTTGTTTTATTCCCTAATTTATATTCACTATCGTTGAATGCAATCCCTTTACGGCCGCCATCGCGCTCCCCCTCGCAGCCAGCTGTCCGCCAAGAGACGCGCACCTGCTAGCTCCAATGGCTGTGACCTTGACTCGTTTCGCGTGACGTCACTTGTGACTGGCCCCCGCCGCGATGAGTGATCACGTGATGTACACGTGCCAATCGGGGAATCCCAGCTTTCCAAAGCGACCAAGATGGAGGCCGTTCGTTGTGTTGTTTTTCGACAGCTTGAACCAGGGGCTAGTTTTAGGAAACAAAAGCAATTTCACGTCAATTTTGACGACACGGCCAACATCATCATCAGTTGAGGTAATTAAAAGATGATATTAAATAAAATAAATCCAAAATACGTGTGCCAAAGTACCTAATTCACTCGGAATTACACCACTGTTGTATCAAGAATGGTTGTATGCAATGGCAGTTTTTCTTTCCAAACGGAACTTTGAATCCAGAGTGCGTCGGGAGTTTTAGAAACGGTTTTGAAGTGACGATAAATCGTGGTTTCGACGCCAAGAAGTTAAATTCGAAAAGTAAGACGGTTTAATAACGACATCAAAAACTAGCAAGAAATAATAGCATGATAAACCAAAGATGACTTCCATGTTGCAAGAGTCGAGACAGTTTTGTTTATAAAATAAATACAGCTTTTTTTTATGTTGGTTTCGTTCCTTTTATGGCTCTCGTTCTTTTATTTTGCTTTCAGTCTTTGTTATACTGTGTGCAATACAAAACGGAACGAAAGCAATTTAAAAGGGAATGATAGCAAAAAAAGGAACGAAACGTAAAAAAGCTGTAAGTAAAAGACCTGTTAAGATTTTGATTTTTTTTTAATGCAACCAAAATTCAGTAATTTTAATGTAAAATAAATGCATAAACTACACACTGGTTTCGCAAATATTGCAAAATTTTGCAAATTATTTTTCGAAATGAAGCAGTAGGCTAATCAATGAGAAATCCTTCAACTAGACAAATGTTTTTTGATTGATTAAGCTAATGAGTGCTTTGTTTGACTTTTCAAAAAAAAATTTGCAAAGTTTGGCAACATTGCAAAACAGTTCTGTAGCCTACATGCAATTATACTATACTGGTACTCTTAATAGCGTCAGACTTCTAAGTGTTTAATGTAAGAAAGTAATGAGAAACAAAGCGAAAATTAACACCATAGCTGCAACTTATAAGGGAAAAAAAATAAACAACTTTATTTCGTTTCTGTGTGTGAATTACCCGGTATCCGTTACCGACCTGGATCCGGCACCTAGATCCGGAACCGGTCCGGCTCTAACATCAAATTATCCGGAACTGACCCGGATCCGGCAAAATGGTATCAGGTCGATCCCTACAAGAAAGGAAGCCTGAAGAAGATAGGAGAGACCGAAATTAACACCACTCGGACTATTTGGCCTATTGAAAATTGGCAAAATACCGTACTGAGAGTATTTGTTTTTGAATTTGAGCGTTACAATTGTGATCGATTGTTTAAACCTTACTTTGTTGTACCACAAGACTCATGCAGTTTTACTGGCAATTGTGCACCTTTCAGATAACCACTTCGGTGCAATCGTTTGCTTTTCGAGTGAGCTGCATAGACTACTGCAATTCGAATTTAGTGCATTTAAACCCGTTTGAATTTAATTAAACTGATGTAAACTGCACTCCAAACACTTGCGACTGTCAATGATACAAGGAGCTATTAAAAAAAATAACTCTTGGCTGTGGTGATTGTTCCACAGGTAAAGTGCTTCAAATTTGGCCTATATGAAACTGGAGAACGATGTAGTTTCTTTAGCTAGGTTACTTAAAACTTAACGAAATTTATTTACAATTTTTTTTAAATTTAATATTAAAGGATTTATATAATACACATTGTGGAGGTTTAATGTAAACTCGTGTAGATGTTAAAAACGTGATAAAGAGAGTCAGTTTTACCATGGTGTGCAGATTTGTCTGGTTGATTCCGATAACGAACGAGACTATTATTTTGTTTACAAATTTTGCTGACGATCTTTTTAACGCCCACAAACGGCATTTAATACGCGATTTACGGTAGATACAACACTAGGTCCCAGAGCAAGTACGTCGGTCCTGTGATCCAACAGACTTGCCAGACAGTGCGCCTAACCATGGACACCGCAATGACCCCTCCTCCTCCCCCCTCAGAAGACCCCAAGGTTCTCTGCAGCCTCCCGCAGAACAAGGGAGCGGTATATGCTATCCCGTGATCAGACTGCGACGCCATCTATGTGGGCGAAACCTAACGTCGAATTAGCACCCAAGTTCGAGAACACATGAAAGCTGTGGAGAAACGGAAAGCCAAACGAAGGGCAGTTGCTGCTCACATCTCCAAAAATCACGAAATTGCTTAGAAGAGCACCACAATGCTTCTGAAATCTGACACACAGTCTGAGCCACTTCTTCGAACTTTGGAAAGCATCTCCATCCAGCACTTCCAGAGTGCCAAAAAATCTCTCATGAACAATTACCAAGAAGCCTAACACTGCGATGTCAATCGGATTATTACACCAGAATTGACAACAATTGAATTGCAAGTGGAAAGCGCTCCTCCTCCCCATCTCTTCCCAAGCTCCACAGATGGAGCCACTGCTCGCTGCATCTTATCCCTCCTCCCCAACCGTAAGCACAAACACATGCGGGAAATTCAAACCAACTTCCCGTTTCTCCAAGACAAAAGGCGTTCAACGCTCGAAGTGCCTGAGGAAGGATCTTCTAAAATATAAATGACTCACCGAAAATTCGCACCTTGATTTGTGACGATTGAGGGACAATTTTGGTAAACTGCGTACCATGTTCTTTTAATTGATTTTGGTTAATGTTTGAAGGTTTTAGTTCATTTTGCTGCAGAAAAAACAAGATTTAAAGGGATGAAACGTTGATTTCGTTTAAATGGAGAATTTTAGTTCTTAGAAAAACGGAGCACACATACGTAAATTCAAAGTTCAAGGATATGAAAATATATCTAAGTGAATTTTCAACAGTCAGAAGTGCTGGTGGTGTTAAAACTTAACACTTTTCATCAGGCTCTTTACTTTTCCCTTTTCAAAAATAGCGGCACTACTAGCATTTCGGACTGTCGAAAATTCGCTTAGAGATATATACCCTTAAACTTTAAATTTACGTATTTGTGCTCCGATTTTAAGTTAATTTTGCCACAGAAAACCAAAGATTTTCAAGAGATGGACATTAAAAGACTAAAATACCAGGGCCTGCACCTGGTTGATTTTAGTTTTTATTGCCTAACTGAAAAAATACATTACCTTTTTTATAGCAGTTTTCCCCTTTTGAGCTTAAATTCCCTAGAAAATTGAAGGTTGGCTTCCCTGCTGGACTCATAATGGTTCTGCGCATGCGCAAGCTTGGGTCAGTCTATATAAGCAGACTGCGCAAGCTGAACCTCATCATTTCTCCTGAACCCAGAATCTAAAATTCATGGAGGGGAGGCTGGGCGGTATGAAAGGTAATGGATATTTTCAGTTAGGCAATAAAAACCAAAATCAACCAGGTGCAGGCCCTGGTATTTTAGTCTTTTTATAGCTGATGAAAATATACATTACCTTTCTTTATAGGAGACTTCGTCACCTAGGAGGAAGGCTAGGTTGGAGTATCCCGCATTCCGAGCCAGAGCCCCCAAGGAACAAGTCCCGGAGAAGACAACCTTAGAGCCAAAGCCATACCCACAACGGAACATGATGAGACCTAAAAGGTATAGAATCGAATGTATCTTGTAAGTGGGAGGCCATGGGTGCGAACTGTACGGGATTTTGTCTTTTTTTTTCAGTTTCCCAGTAAGGAGCCTTTCATCCTACATGGAAAAAGGTAGAACTGGTAATATTTCACAAGACCTGCTTACCTTGTTGGGAAGGTGAGCCGACGAGATGCGAGGAACGTCACTGGAACGAAGAAGCATCAAGGTGAGACGTCACGATCCTATGGTGGGAACCGTGAGGGAACCGGAATCGGTAAAGTAAGGTTCATAGATGAATGAAAGGATGGTGCACTACCATAGAGAGTACTGTATTAGAGTGATAAAAGTTTGAAGTAAATTTTTACGAGGAATCGTGAGGTAATCGACATCCAATAGAAAATCGAACGTTGCACGAGGAAGGTACATTGTAAAATGGATTTAGCATCATGTATAGTTCAATGAGAAGTTGGTGAAGGCACATAATCCGGTGGTCGCTCGAGTGGTAGAGGGGCCAAGGGAACAGGTGCTTCGGGAACGCAGAGTGGCGGACCACAGGTAGAGATGACGGTTCACTGGGAGACGGACCAATCAAGGACCTAGTAAGAGTGGGTCTCATGAAAGCAGGAGAACTACGTTGAGAGACCGGGAACCAGGAATGGTAATGCTAAGGAAGCAAATGATAAAAACCTGCAGTTAAACGGTTTGAAGGAATGAAAACAAGTTTGGGCGTAATCGCAAAATGGGAACAGAAGAGTGGCCACGGGGGCAGAATAAAGACCTATCTAAGGAAGCGTTGTCGTGGTAGATAAGGAAAGGCAACCGAAAGGTAATCGGGAACCTTTAAATTTGTCTTGACTTGCCGTTTTAGTCTGGCATAAGCTTCTTTAGCACGGGCAAGGTTCCCGCTGAGGGAATGGAGCAGGTTAGGTTGGCTGCATGGAATCGGGAAAGAAGTAACCGTGTCATGCGGTTGGAGGGGAACCGCGAGTTCGGAAAGAAAGGGAATCGAGAGGCTCATGATCCGCCGTCAGAAGCTGGTTGCGTCAAGGGAACCGGAGAGGCAGAGCATGGAGGGCAGATCGAAGATCCATTCTTGGGCGTGCCCTTTGCTCTAGGCATGGCCAAGCAATCGGAGGGGAACCGTACAGGAAACCGGGAACCGAGTTCTTCAATTGAGGTTAGCGATGTAAACAAGGAATCGAACGGTGTTATAGTGAGATGATCGGGCAGGGGAATCGAGTTCTTCGACTATAGTGCCTGAGGATTAAAGCAGGAACGTGCTTGTTCTCACACGGGTTTATGCCATGTCGTTGTTGTTGTTTTTTTTTAATCACAACTTGGGATGCAATACAATTACAAAGGAAGGGGAGGTGAACGCGGTCCAGGGGAAGTGATGCTGTCAGTGCAAGACAGAGACGGAGAGCAGTCTGAAGACAAGTGACAGGAAGCACCGAAGGAAGGCAAAGTGTGGTTGCGTGATGCCGACAACCGTTGGTTTGCAGGAATGGACGAGATGAGGGGATCGAGGACTGAGTCGTAAAAATGGAGGGGGTTCCGATCCCCAAGAAGAGTGTAGGTAATGTCAAAGTCGTTGTCCCATACTTCTGAACAGCGCAGGTGGTCGTCGGCAACTGGGATCAGAGGATCGGAGAGAGACTGTGAGCTAGAAGTACTGGGGAAGTGACAAGTAACAGGCGAACGAGAAGGGTCGCAGAATGTACGCTTGAAAACAGGAAAAGGAACCGGCAAAGAGTTCAAGCATGGCGGGCTAAATCTAGGTGAGCGAGGGGAGGTGGATCTGAGAGGGACCGAGGCAACCGGTGACGGTACGGACGGTGACGGACGGTGACGGATCGGTGGAGTAGGCGATCGCACCGACAGATTAGGATGAAAGGTTGGACGGGAACGGTAGGAGGCCAGGCCGCGTGGTCGGAAAGCCCCCCCCGATTGGGAGATGTGAAGTCGGCAAACCAGAAGGGAACCGGGAGGGTGGGAATCGGCAAAGTTCGAAAGGGAAGGATTGGGAACCGACTTGGCCGCAGGAGAACTTGGGTCGGTGACGGACGCATAATCGCTGCTGAGGGCAGTGGAGGCAAGCGGAGAACAGGTAATCGACACATCCATTGCAGAAGGGAACCGGGTAATCAACGGTACGTCGCGTTCCTCTTGAATCTTCGGGGAATCGTATGCTCGAGGGTGTTCACGCTAGCGTGAGCGCCATAGGAGAAATGAGGTCCAGCTTGCGCAGTCTGTTTATATAGACTGACATAAGCTTGCGCTGGCGCAGAACTATTACGAGTCCAGCAGGGAAGCCAACCTTCAATTTTCTAGGGAATTTAAGCTCAAAAGGGGGAAACTGCTATAAAAAAGGTAATGATATTTTCATCGGCTATAAAAAATAGTATTTCACAATTTTGACCTTTAAGCATTTTAGGGGGCTGGGCCGTAAGCATTAACTGGGCGAATAATACGCGATTTTACGAAAAGTGCATACTCCGAACCCAAATATTATTCAAATTAATTATTACACTCTAACTAAAAACAAATCCAAGTGGAGAGGAGTTGAGGCACTGGTATCATTCGTTTGTTACTTACTTGTTGTAGGAGTGTTTGACGTGCCAAACTAAAATAGTGTTTAAAATCATGGTTGGAAGGCAAACTATCAATGGGCTTCAAGGAAGTGATATACGATTGGAATCTTAATAGGGCTTGGTGGTTGTTTGGCAAATTCAAAGCAGTGTGTAGAGTTGCTAAAAGCCACATGATGAATTCAGCAGCATCTTGTTGAGACTGCCGGCAGTCACTCTCAGGTGGTGCAACCAAGTTGTTGTTCAATCGGCTCGCAAGACATCGAAATTTATTCTGGAATTGAATTTAAATTTAACAATTTCATCACCGTCAACGATATACAGGTTTTCTAGTCAACAGCGAATATTGCTAGCCGCCGGTATCCAACACAAAGTGGATGCAGGATGGCGAATATATCTTGTGAAGGAGTAAGGCAGAATAACTAGAATCCACACATGCACATGGCTCCAGTAAACAGCAAATGCACAGGCCAAAAACCACAGAAAATATGCACAGACATTCACAGGGAATAATGGTAGCAATGCCAAATAATACAACTGACCTAAGGTCTCAGCCAACATGTAAGTTATAAAAAGCCCAAATACCAAGTACAGTTGGTTGATTTTAATTTCTATTGCCTTTATGAAAATATGAATTACCTCAATTTTAGCATTCTCCTTTTGCTGTGCAATCTACAGATTACAGTTCTTGGATCGTCGGCGTCGCTACCCACTGTGTATGCAGAGTCTCCGCTATATAAACTCTGACAAAGGTCATTTCTTCATCTGTCGTTCCTCTAAGTGCCCCAGTGGCGATACAGATGGGAGGAGGGTAGACGATAGGTAATGTACATTTTCATAAAGTCAATAGAAACCAAAATTAACCAGCTGTACCTGGTATTTTTGGCTTTCTACGTGCCATGCAAATATCCATTACCCGATTTTTAGCATTCCGCAGACCTCGTCAAAGGCGGTGGGTGCCACTTAACGGAGCCCCCTAGGATAGCGCACCGGTTCCCCAAAAGGACAAGTCTTTGCGAACAATCGGAGATTGTCGCTTAAGGGGATTTAAAGTATTCGCTGGTCGGCCACGAAGGGAACGATGGGATACAAGCCATCCACTTGGGACGATATATCTCGAAGTTAGTGAACTGTGAACTCAGTCGGGTGTCCCCAGAACACAGCTTCCATAATGCCGGTAATGGGAACGTTACTGTGGTGGGCTCAAGAAGTTAAGATACCCGAAGTTCATGGGCGGTAACTCTAATCTCTTGGTCGACGCAGCCTATGTCAAGAGCTTTGTCAAGAGAGTGGCGGCCATGTGTGTCTATGTTTCTCCGGTCGTCGATGCTTAAGGGAGAAAGAGTTGAGAGCAACTACGTCGTAGAGGCTTGGAGCAATTAAAGTAATATCGACGAGCACGAACCGGGCAGAGTCTTCTCAGGTTCGTTGTGAATGATAAGAGCCAAAGCCGGTATGCAGAAAGGATTAGTACGGTCGCCAGGCTTCTGGGTCTTGGCTCAGAAGGACGCTCGAGGGGTCAGGGTGACCGCAGAGCAGTCATTGTGAGCTTGTATCTCGCTGCATCGGAAACATGCAGCCAGGGCTACCACAAAGACCGTTTTTCGGGTCATATGAGTCAGGCGGCAAGAGACAGAGGTTCGTAGGGCGTCGAAAGAAGAGACGTGAGGACTGTAGACAAGTCCAAATCTGGAAAAAGTCAGCGAACCACAGGTCGCTCGAGTTCGAATGACTTGAGGAGAGCGGAGATGCGGAAGCCGTCAAAGAGCACAGAAAATTCGGCTGACCGAAAAACGGTGTTCAGGGAGGACAGGTAGACGAGGGATAGTGGAACCTCTCAAGCCTTCTTTGAAGAGGTCTGTTAGGAAATGTAGAAGTTGTGCTAGAGTCCGAGCGACCAGATTGATCTGTAGCGGCATACACCAATGAAGCCATCGTCACCAATGGCTGTCATAGATTTTGTTGGTGGATGACCGGACTACCTTAGAGGCAATACAAGAAGCCTGTTCCGAAGGAATGCCTGTTGTTTCGAGTAATCTGATGAAAGCAGCCACGCATGTAGCTGGAACATCCGAGGTTTGCGAAGGAAAATGATCCCCGATGTTGAGACAGTAGGTCCGGTATGTCTTGAAGGCATCGAAGAGAGTCAATCAAGAGGAAGAGGGGAAACCAGGCGGCCAACGGCCAGTTGGAGGCGATCAGGCTGAAGTGTCCCGGAGACTGGGCCACCTTGCGCAGAACCAGAGGAAGCAGTCTGGGTGGAAGAAACAGGTAACCAAAGAGGTAGCTTCAATCCAGCGTCAGGGCGTCCACTGCCCATGCTTGATAGTCAGGAACTGGGCTGACAAAGTGGGGAAGTCTGGCATTGAACATCGTGGCGAAGAGGTCGAAATACGGCCGTCCCCATAGTTGGAAGAGGAACGTGCAAATGGATAACGTTTTTGAGGGTTCAAAAACAATGAGTCTACAATCACGTTGCGGCTACCCGGAATGTGTAGCGGTAGTAAGGTTGTCTTCAAGCGAATTCACAGGATGAAGATGTTGGAGGTGACTTGATGGAGAGACGGGACCGTGTTCCCCCTCCGTTTCGGAGATGGACGACTGCAGCTGTATTGTCGATGTGTACTGAACCACCTTCCTCGTGACAAGGTGTTGAAAGTGTGTCAGACCGAGGAGGACCGCTTGCAACTCCAGAACATTGATGTGATCGGCGGCGTTGGTGGCCAAATCCCAGTTACCATACAGTCGCCAATGAGAACGCCTCATCCTTGAAGGGAGACGTAGGAATACAAGTGGATGTATGGCGGGGGCTCATGAAAGGGCACCATCTGGGTGAGCTACTGGACGTCCATCCATGTCATAAGGCGAGAAGGGGAAAGTTGCCCGGACGCGATCGCCGCTTGGAATGACCATGCGACCGAGCGTTCCATTCGTCTACGCATAAGTGGTGGAGCGGTCGCACCATCCATCTACTGTACGGAACTAGTAGAGCTGCGGAGTCTAGCAAACCGATGAGGGGGTTGAGTTGTGTTAGCGTGTACTTGGGCGACCGAAGGAAAGTCCTTATTCTTTGGAGTAGAGATGAAATCCTGTCAGGGGAGGGCATGACGACCGCCTGCGTCAGGTTGAACGCTACACCTAGAAAAAGCCCATTTTACCAGCCCCCAGCCAGGCAGGCTAAAAATGGTTTCTTTTGCCGAATACATACTTAACCTCGTTAATTTTGGCATTACATTGTCCTCAATGGAATGTTTCCCTGAAGGTTTCTTGACTGCGCATAGACGCCTGCTTGCATGCCTTTACTGCGCCTGCGCAGCGCAGCCCTCCTTTATAAAAGTGAGAGCGTGCACGCTTTCACCATTTAGTTTCCTTTCAATGTGTCAGGCGGTGGCTCTAGAGGGGAGGCCGGGCAGGATTAGGTTAAGTATGTTTTCGTCAAAAGAAACCATTTTTAGCCGGCCGGGCTGGGGGCCGGCAAATAGGGCTTCTTGTTGCCGAAACATATTAACCTTGTGAATTTTAGCATTAACAAGAGACAAGACAGGTGGTGGGCACCACCTTGACGGGCACCCTGGGATGCAAGCAGGCTGTTCCCAAAAAAATTGCTAAAATTTCAGAACAGGCGATGAAACAGGAATTTTGGTCTCTTCCTTCTCTGGTTGGCTTGCTTCCATCAAGGTTGGCTTGCTTCTGCTTCGTTCTGAGTGCTTAAGGAGGCACCTACCCTAAAATGAGGCGTAACTTTGGGAATTTTTTTCTTTTAGTGTAATTGCCTCAGAGTCATAATTTTTTTATTTTTTTTTACCTTAAAGTATGTTGAAATACGAGTCTAGAGCATATTTTAAATTTTAATTTGGTCAATTTTTGTGGGAGTACCGTACCGGTACATTTTTGGTAAATTTTATTACACTTTTGTACAGCTACTTTGATAACATTGGCAAAAATTGGTGCACATGAATGAGATTGGGCTCTAAAGCATCTGTATACATAGCACTATCATGTAGACTAAGATAATTTTGATACTACAATTTTTTATATTTTATAATAGAATCACAATTTGCATATAGCGTAAACTTATTTAAAACCACACCAGAAGTGTGTAGAAGTATGATTTTAGTCCACTTTATAGTCCCCACATATGGGAAATATGGCTGTAAAATATTTCAAGCCATAATCTCAATTCTAAGTAGCGTTACGATGTTTTTAGTGATTGACCGCAAGCGATATTCTTGATCCGAGAAAATCAAGTTTGAATATGAAACTTATAACCTTACGCAATGCTACCTAAACCAAAAAAAAAAAAAATGTTTTTTAGCCGTGAAAGGGCTCAGTTAAAAAAAAAAAACTGTTGTAGCATGAAGGGTACATGTTACTGCACCAGAATACCTTACAAAAAAAAATTTTTGGGATGGGAATATTTTTAGGGTAGGTGCCCCCTTAAGGGGGATTGACTACTGTACTGGCCGTGACGATTGGTCCCAGCAGGTGTAGTCCTTGACGTTTCTCTCAGAATGTGTGAGCTGAAGGTTGAAGAGTTGCATCATGGTGCTGCTGCAAGGGTCTCTTCGATCGGGAAAGCCTTGTGGTGGACTTACGATGTGAAGACTGCTTTTGTTTCGTGTGCCGTCACTCATCAGTTATCGCTTGTGTTGCTGTTTGATGTAAGCTTCACCGTTGGTGTTTCAAATCCAGCGAGGTACCATTGCTGCGGAAGATTCGTCAGATTGGGAGACAATGAGGAGGAAAAGTTGGTTCCTTTCACATCGTATGTCTTTATGCCGAGTCCGTGTTATGTCGCAGCGTAGTGCTCGGATCAGGCATGATGGTCGTTTCGGTTCATCTCCGAGGATGTTTGATGGAGATGGTATTGGGTTTTGGCGGTCTGGTTGGGGTTTTACACTCGGAAATTTGTCCTTGGGTGCAGTGTTACCAAGAGGTTGCTTGGACCGAAAATGTAGTGAGATGGGTCGGCAGGTTAAGCCTGGGATTCGCTGCAGCTAGTGGTGTACCGATACCATAGTTCCGATTCCGATGCCGATTCCGATACCAAAAACTGGTTCCATACGGTTCCGATTACCATGTGGCAGTGCCACAGCGAATGGAAAAATATTAATAATAATGAATTAATTATGTTCACGAAGTCCAGGGTTCTGCTGTGGCAAATTTTTATATATACAAAGTTGTATAATTAAAATAAAAAATTTAGATTAAAATTAAAAAGACTAAAATTGCAGGGCCTGCACCAGCTTAATTTTAGTTTTTATTGCCTAACCGAAAATATACATTACCTTATTTACGCTAGCAGTTTCCCCCTTAGAGCTGCTGTATCCCCTAGAAGTTGAAGTCTAGGGATAGTCCGATATTGATATCGGCATCGGTATAATCTGTATTTATCTGTGTTTTTGCCATATCAGTATCGGACCACTATAAGGCTTCCGATACAGATATTTGTTATGCCAAGAAACGCAATTTTCTTCCTGCATAACTGATACCAAGCGTGGCAAAAGCAACAACCAAGTCAGAAAACCAAAGGCATTTGCTCAGTTTGTAATGAAAATGTAGCATGTGACAGTTCCAACGCTCGTTTTACAATAGCCAACCAGTTTTTTCTTTACTCTATATACAGAGCTCCTGCTACAACGCCCCTCAACTTGGATAGGCACCATGACCTCTCAAAGTCTTTCACCAATATGGAGTCGGAGCTACTACCCCTTCCTACCACAGAAGGGGCAGCTGTGCAACGCTCGTTTCGTATGTTCCACCAACTGCAACACTTCTTATTTTGCAGATATACCACATGTCGTGGAAACAAGTGCAGGAAAATAAGCATGAGTTGCACTATCTGCCACAACTGCCGTGCTGGCTGTTTGAATAGTCTGACACCAACTGTTGAGGACAATAACCTTTAGGAGGAGGACATTGACCTCGACTTGATTTGATGTTACGATGTGACGTAATATGTAGTAACCTGATGTAATAACTGCATATGCAGTAAATAAATATGTATAGCGGTAAATAAGTGTTTGATGTTATGTGATCGTGTAGTAACTTAAATGAGGTTAGGGTGTATTCAACTGATCTATGTACACCACGTACAGTGTCAATTTCAAAGATTTCTCAATTTTCGAACTCGAATATCTCGTAAACTACTGGTGCTAGAGAAAAAAATGAAGAGAATCATTTTTGTGGTAAATTTTGTCCTCTTTCATTTTTGTAGGGAACATTTTTTTGGTACGACCCACAGATTTCGAGATATTCACGGAAAACTAATAAAAAGTCACCTATTTTGGCGTATTTTATGGTTTAGCGAAGCCAGCTCACCTCCAAATCATCAGGATTTTGATATAGTCATTGCTAGACCTCCCCGAACAACCTAACAAAGTTTCAAGACTTTGGGATTTTATTCCACTTTAAGTCCTATTTTGACTGGACTAAATGTATATTTTCGGTTAGGCAATAAAAACTAAAATTAAGCAGGTGCAGGCCCTGCAATTTTACTCTTTTTATAGCCGACGAAAATATACATTACCTTATTTACACTAGTAGACTTTGTAACTCGGAGGAGGGCTAGGTTCATGCACCGGCGGCATTCCTCCTTATTGGAGTCTGTAATCCCGCGGTACGAGGCGGCGACCCCGGGCACAGAGTGTCCTGATGAAGACCATACTGCTGACCCGACCACATTCACTTGGGGGCAGATAGGGACGCCCGTGGTAGGTGGAGGCGGATGCGGAGGGCAGCCGGACTGTTTGCCAGGAAGAGTGAGATCGGGAGTGCGGAAAGTAAAGTTATGCATAGAAATGTTTGGTTGTAAGGCTTCATCGCATGCAGAGGTCTATCATGTGGGGACAAGGACAAGAGATCAACCAGGAGATAAATCCTCTTGCCTTGTGGGAAGCTGAAGAGCTGAAGGTTGAGACAGTAGAGTGGCGGCGGCAGACAGGAAGTAGATGGTCGGAGGCAACAGTGAAGCAGAAGGTATAGATGTCAGAGCGGAGGTGAGGGAGTCGAAGCGCATATAATAAGCCGGGGTTGAGCATCCGGGAGGACGCAGCACCGATTTGCGCTGTCCTAGATGTCGGAAAGAAGGCACCAGAGGCCGTTTAGGAGGTGCCCAACGGAGGGCAGAAGGCGGATGAAGGGCTAAGTAGTATACAGTGCCGGTGTAGGATCCTCGGAACGGTGGTTATCCTCTGATGGAGAGGATGTACTGGACGCGGAGGTGGATAGATCATCCGCTGACGGAGGGGCATCCGCCTGGTGAGGCGGCGGATGAAAGTTTAAGGAAGACGCCATTGAAGGGACGGGGGCGGAGGTGTGTCCGCAGAGGACGCAGTTCGATGGTTATCTTATGATTAGGGTGCAATGTAATGGTATGCGCAGACGGAGGTGGAAAAGTGGAAAGGTGAGGAGGGTAGGATACCTTGGGCGTCCTTTGCTCGTGCCAGTGAAGCGGACACGGAGGATGAGAAGGCTAGTGAACAGGATGGGTTCTTCAGGTGGTAAGAGTCCAAAGGATGGTTGACTGCTGTGGAGGCATAGTCACAGTTGAGGATAGTAATAATCAGCCACGAGGTGTAGTAGGATGTGGGTTCGTTGCCACTCGGTGTAGTCGGAAGGATAATAAAAAACAGGGAGCATCATCACAAGACGAGGCCTTGGAGGAATAGTCTTGTAGAGAAAGGTAGCGGAGGGAAGCGTCCGCCCGCGAAGTGGAGGGAACCGCAACGGAAGGGAAGATACAACAGTAGTCCCCGAGGTAAAGGCTGGAGAGAAGATGCCGCGGAGGTTGAGCCTGGATGCTGTCAGCATCTGGTCAAGGCCTTGAAGCATATCCGCTACTGAGGATAGTTTCATGGAGAGAGGTAGCAGACAGAAACGTCCACCCGCGGAGCGGAGGGAACCGCAATCGAAGTGAAGGTACAATGGCAGCCTCGGGAGGCTGAGCAAAGCCTTGAAGCGAAGGGTAAGGCAGGATGAACGACCGCCAGTCTAGAGGGAAGGTGCGGAGGCGGGAAGTTGGCATGGCAGTCGTTCCGGCGGACGGAAAACCCTCTGAAGGAAGGAGGGATAACGGTTGTAAACCCTGTGAGGGCGGATGAGTTCTATCTTCAAGCGAAGGAGCAGTTGGCATAGCCAAAAACCATTGTAGAACAATGGAGGGGCCAAGCAATCCTTCTGAAGAGAGGGAGGCTTATGTTCGCTGTGCGGGGATGCAAGAAATGAAAACATCATCATGGGAGGATGGCAAAACGGTCGTCCGAGGACCGGAGGTTCAAGAACTGAAAAGGAATATATATCCAAAAAACTGCTTGTAAACAGCGGAAGGTAGGATAACTTCATAAGAAGAGGAGACAGTATAAGCTGAAAGAAGGTCCGCGCAATAGGATGCGCGGATGGAGACGTCGCGGAGGGACATCATACCCTTGTCATAGAATCCAGCAGGTGGTAAAAGGTCCACCCAAAGGGACGTGCGCAGTGGGGAGGAGGACCGAAGACGAGGCATGTTGGTAAACCAAGCTGATCCGCCCATCACCCAGTCGTAATGAAGTCGCGTGCCGTCGTAGCCAGAGGCCAAGAGGGATGGCAGTGAGCGGATGCGGATGGTGAAGGGCGGAGGCGGCGGATAGAAAAATCCGAAATGAAGGCGGCGTAATTAAGATGCACAGACGGATGGGATATAGTACTCTGTCCAATGAAAACAGCAGTCAATGCTGTAGGAAGGAGAGGTGAAGGCTGATAGAAGGCAACGAAGCAGTCCATCCCAAGAAATGCTGCGCGGATGCAGCTCCTGGGTACGGGGATTAAGGACGAGGATCGGCATTGGGCTGGTCGGGCTCACCCATTGTCCGCACGTAATGCAGACGCGAGTTTGTCGGCCAAAAACAAGGAACAGTCGTTCCGATGGATGGCAGCGTGCGGAGGATCCAGACAAGCAGCCGGGACTGACGAGGCCGGATAGCAAGAAAAAAGGGGGGAGTATATCCCCTTGCGTCCCTTTGCTTGCGACACCATGAACCGAGGCGGACGTTGCGGATGCTAGTGCTGGGATGCGGATGGTAAGCACAGCGTCTCAACAAAGTGAACAGCGTGGCGGCTAGAGAAGAAAAGGTCCGTAGTAGAAGAGTGAATCCTAGCAAGAGCCATCTTGTGGACAGAAGCACCAGCGGACGTGGGTGGTAGAGAATGCAAGGATAATTAGTCCTGCGGATCGTCGGAGTTCTTGTGAAAAGACGACGTATTGGTCTGTTCGTCCCTGCGGATGGCTGTCCCTGGCTGTAGAAAGCAGGATGGCCAGTAGAGAGGCTTGAAGTGGAGGAGGTGCATTCTGGTGGCTTTGCAGGAAGGAGGTTGCACTGTTCGTCCCGGATGTTGGAGATAGAGAGTGCCTCGCCTTCCCCCCCCCCCTTTCTGTTTTTTTTTTTAATCGAGGATTGGGAGGAGGATTGCCGGGCGAGCCAGTTGGGTGTCCTTATCCCCTATCTGCAGGGGCGGATGGATGCAGGGAGAAAGAGACACAAGCTGGAAAGCAAGGTTGAGGCAAGGCAGAGAACTGGTCCTGAAGGGCTTTTGTTGGAGCCGATAGTTTTGAAAGGAGGCTGCGCAATGGCATGCGCAGATGGTAGCATCATGGAGGGATTAAATTTGAAAGAAGCAGTGCAACAGTTTATCCCAGAAAGGGTTGTGTGGAGGCCGCCCCTAGTAGGGGGAGTCTGGCATAAGCCAAACTGACTTTTCCACCACCCATCCGCATGCGGATGTGAGTCCTGTTGAGTAGGAGCGAATGGCGGCCGTCCGGGAGGATGGCAGCTTGCAGAAAGCAGGGGGGGGGGGGGGTAGTCCCGACGACGAGCTATATAAGCGATGTAGCGTGTGGCGGCGCAGAGGCCTGCATGCCGTACAGGCTGGAAACGATGAGGAACGGCGGATGGGAAGTCAATAGATGCTGTCCGACGGAGGGGAGGATAGCGGCGGATTGAAATCGCCGAGAACGGTGGTAAGGGCTAAAGCGGATGGAGGTCCGCCAAATGTGCACGAGCAGAGTCGATCGTAATCGAGGAGCATCCGCCGCTGAAGGTGTCTACGACACGAGGAGGTCACGTGAAGGGACGACGGCACCTGTCCACGGAGGGACAGCCCTTAGTCGACGTGGAGGATGGGACTGCGGCGAGTCCCGTTTAGAGACGGAACCAAGAGCCTTCGCGTCCTCGAAGGCCGAAGGAAAGCTCACATGAAGCGCCATCCGCGGGTGAAGGATAGCTGGGATCGTCCGCTGAATCAGAAGGCAAGAGGATTGAGGATAGGGGTGGGTCTTCAGGGAATAGCTCAAGAGCGAACGCACGCGGCGAGCGCCCTAGGAGAAATGATGAGGACCACCGCTGCGCGAGAACGTTCACGCTGGGGTTTTGAAACGACTGTTGCATCTCGTTTAGTTTCGTGTCCATGTGATTAATCACCTTCGAACTGACATTCAGTTCCATTTTATTTGTTTTGGTTTCCACCACCGAAGGTGCCGTTTCACGAGCCGCCGTTAGCATTGAACCCAAGGATCCTTCCGGAAATTCGATTTTTTCATTGTCGTCGAACCCGTCGAAATCTGACGGCGTATCCGAACTCACGCTCGCCATGTCTTTCATGAAAATCGGTGCGTCCGGTTCCCGGCTCATACTTGCCAAACGTTCATCCAAGCTTGTCTTTTGCTTTTCTGCTTTCTTCTTGAGTTGTGCCTTCTTCTGGTTGGAATGCTTCCAAGTGTAGAGCACTTTCTTCAAAGCTTCGGGCTTGTGCAGTTCACAACTATCGCAGATATTGTCTACAAAATTGCACTGCCGACACCTTCTACAAAGTGGATGCAAATCTTTCGGGGTTTTTTGGCAGGTACATGACGGATATGACCCTCCTTTCAATAGTTCATTAACATTGTCAAATTCCTCATCACCTGTTTCGATCACTTCTTGACCTCCATACTGCTCGTTATCTCCATTTTAAAAATGGAATCTAAGCCGCACGCTCGACCTTCACTGTCGTGCGCTCAAAAGCGAATGGGGTTTCCCCATGGGAGGCAGGCAGCTGCAGCAGCAGTGCTGCGCAGCGCGCCTGGCGGTGAAAACTTGCAACTGGTGTTGAAGTCAAAATCAGAGAATTTTGTATTGAGCATGGGAAAAGCCAAATTTAGCGAATTTATCATAAGAACTGAAGGTAAGTAATTTTGCAGATAGTAAGGAAACTGATTAGGGTTCACTCTAACGAAATGAACTATAGCTTGAACTCTAGTTCCAGAAAACATGGATTTTGATCTACCAGCCTCCACACGCATGAATACACACACATACATTACTAATCAAACAAACTTGATAGTTATTTCACACATTAAAATAAATACAAATACATGAACCCGAATAAAGTATTATTAAAACCTAAACCAACACACACATACAAAACAAACGCCTACAGAATTAAACAAAAAAACTAAAATACCAGGGCCACCTGGTTAATTTTAGTTTTTGTTTGCCTACACGAAAATATATATTACCTATTATTAACTTAGCAGTTTTCCTCCCATGGAGCTCTATTATCACTAGCTTGAAACTTGGCTTCTCTGCCGGTCTCGTAACTCACTGCGCATGACAGGAACTGGCTCAATATAAGCGGATCGCGACGGAGCGCAGCATCTTTCTTCCAACCCACATGAACCTAGTCCATCTGTGGGGAGGCTGGGTGGGTAAAAGGTAATGTATATTTTCGTATATGCAAACAAAAACTAAAATTAACCAGGTGGCTCTGTAATTTAGTCTTTTTATTGCCACGAAAAAATCCACTACCTTTTGTTTACTTAGCAGACCTCGTCATTAAAGGCGGCGGGTTAGGTTCGGAGTACCCACGTTACGAGCCGGCGGCCCCACGGACAGTGTCCGGATGAAACCAACGAATGTTTTTCCAGCCTGGACCCGGGATCCTCAGTACCATGGGCGAGCCACAGGAACAGCAGAAGCCAGGGGTTGAAACAAACGGTTCGACACTAGGGGAAGGTAGAATTGCAAACAAACAAAATGCTAACCTACCTTGGTCGGGAAGCGAGATGAAGAACTTGATTCCCAATTGAATGTCGCTGGCAGGCCGAAACCGACGAGGTGACGCATGAATCG
This sequence comes from Lithobius niger, assembly GCA_023313725.1. NCBI lineage: Eukaryota > Metazoa > Arthropoda > Chilopoda > Lithobiomorpha > Lithobiidae > Lithobius > Lithobius niger. The sequence goes on along the minus strand of JAHWFP010047241.1, from coordinate 114,789 downwards.
AAACTGATGAAGTTAGTCTTGTTGTGGTATCGGGTAGAAGAAGGAATCGGAGGAGGCTAGATGCGGAAGCATGAACAGAAGAAGCAGTAGGTCGAACAGTCATCGTCAGGTTAGTGCACAGAGGGATGGGTGATTCGTTGCAGGTGGATCATACATAACAGAGAATCGATAAATTTGTGTACAATTGGAAAATCACATTGTTCAGAGGGATCCGACGAGGCGCTAGAAGATGTAGTTAGAATCGAGTCGTAGAGAAGATCGAAGCTTCGGCACGGGCGGAGTACAGCATAGCTTATGAGAACCACAAGGATTGAGTCAAGGAGACGCGGCCAGAAGGCACAATTACTGGAAGACGCATGGACCGAGTAATTGTTGCACAATAGTTCGCTGTCTGTCTTCTCTCTTCTTGTTGTCGTTTGCCCGCATTTTTTATTTTTTTTTTAAACTGGACCGTAAAGAAAAAAATCTAACGGAAGTTATAGGCAGAATCGTACATGTCGAGACAGTAAGACGATTAATCGGACCCAGATAGTGGAAATGAAGAGGCACTTCCTGATTGTCCGTCAGCGAGTTATCAGTAGGAATTGTTTGAAGAAAACCTTTTTGATGATGGACCGGAATGAAAGGAGATGACAGAAGGATGGAACCGTGTGAGGAGAAATGGTCCCAGGCTCGGGTTGTAGATTCCGAATCAGGAACAGATCCCCTCGCGGTCCGGAGAGCTTCATATAGGAGAGGTTGGAGAATTTTGAGTAATCGGGAGTTAAGGAACCACACGGAATCCTAGCGCGAATCTCTTGGCCTTTTTCCGACACGGCGAACAAGGTAGGGTCCTGGTGGAAGTATCGGAGTGTGGGAAGAAGGAGGGTGCATCGTCGTATTGCCAAACCGAGTGGGATGACAAGGTTTGGCATGCAGGAGAGGCGGCAGCTTGGGACCATGCCGATTCCAGGCAGTGTTGTTACGATTATAATTAAGTGATTATCATCACGATTATAATCACTTGATTAAAATTGAAATTCGCCTAATTATAATCAAGGAGCATGTTGACACAAAACTGATGATATACAAGTACAAACAAACTTACAACAACCCAAAATAAAATACACTGCTGTTGAATCTTCCGCAGTCAGGAACGTATTTTAGTTTTTTTGGCCTGACCCGTACGAAAATGCGCAACCGATTAGGAACAACCAAAGAAGGAAATTAAAGGCAACATTCAAATCCTTATATCCAGGGAAAAAACTAAAGGACTTTGCAACTTATGTACTTCTAGGTAGCAACTAGCAACTGCAGCTAGCTGGTGACTGTGTTCATTTAATTTAATCATAATCAGCTCATTTGTGAGGAATGTGCTGGTGCCACAACACCTAGACCGACTTTACTAAGTATTATTACTGTAATAGTAGTTTCTGTGCATATTAACATTGAAATTTACACATAGTAATCGCGTTTTCAACTTTATAACTTAAAAGATATCTATAGGTAATGGCATTTTGGCAGTAGCAACTTTATGTCATAATTATTGTTGTAAGCTTACATGTTATTAAAATCTGATTATAATCAAAATAATCCGATTGATTCGATTATTTTAAAATAATCATGGTTATTTTCAACCCTGATTCCACGGGACACGGATCGGGTGGAATTGCACGTTCGAAGTCGGTTGCCGAGGATGCTGCAGAAGGTGAATGGACCAACTTCAAGGGAATAGGATCCGTTGATGAACAAGAAGGAACCGAAGCCAAGTCTGGTAAAGGGAGAGCTAGGATGGATTCGGTAGAAACGGTCGGAAGGGCTGGTGAGAGTGAAGGCGTGAAGGAAGGTGCAGCCGTATCCGACAGATCTTGATACGGAGATGGCAGCTGGGAAGGAGCTGCTTCGTAAAGCTGTTGCACCAATGAAGAGGAGGGAGACTCCGAGTGGGAATGAGGAGCATCGAGGGGAACGGAGTCGCAACGTTGCGGGGGCTCCATGGAGACATCTAGGGCGGGAGCGGCCGCAATAGAAGACATGCCACGGGGTGAAGACGGAAGAGGAGACAGCCAAGGAAGCTTGTGTTTGAGGAGTCGATAATTCATCCTGAGCACTCCGTATCAAGACTGTAGAATATCCAGATCATAAGAGAGAGTAACAACTTCTGATTGCAAAGTAAAATTTTGATTTTCAGCTGCGGTGGTGGAGGATCGAAGCATTGAGTTGAAAAACTCTCAGCCCAGGAAAGGACGAAAGGTATGTTAAAGTTATATTCTCCAAGTCTCGGACCGACAGTTGAAGTCCACGAGTAAGGGCCGCCCGGATCTTAGAAGCGGGCGGAAACAGGGTAGGTTCAGAAGATGGTAACGTCACTGTTTTCTCGATACTGGAATACACGGTTCGAAGTGGAGATTCAACGGTTGAAGTAACGTTCGGCAAGGGTGGTGATCGAACTGTGGTTGGGGGCGGCACTGGAACCGCTGTTCGGGGTGGTTGTGTTGACGGGAATCGTGGAGGAGCCATTGGGAATCGCACATTCTTGATTTTAAGTCCTTTCTTTACAAGCGATGGAGGGAGGAAACCCGACAGCCCGGGTACCGCACTGATTTTACGCCAGAAGTCAGAAGTGTAGTTGTAGAGCTAACCAGAGGTGGAGAAAGAGGTCGAGACGAACTGGAAGTGGATGAAGCAGGTAAACAGGAAGTAACCGATCTAGCAGGTTGTTCTTTTTGACGACGTTGACGATCCGCTCGTAAGCGAGAATTCCTCTGGCGGCGGCAAATCTACTTCCATTTCGTCTGCGAGATTTTTATGCATATGGCGCACAGGAGATCCGAGCCATTGCGCTGTCGATAGTGTTGGCAGCAGGGATAAGGATCAAAGTGTTCTTTGGTCCCTGCTGCGAATCCAAGACACACACACGGTTTAGGCATAGGAACGTTGGCGATTTTGGCAGGTGGCAAGGGGTATTCAAACGAAGAGGAATCGGAAGACATGGCTGACGCTGTGTTGGACGGACGTGACGAAGAGACCGTTAGAACTTGAAGTTGCGCGACACAGCGGGAGCGACCGCTGGTGGCAGCGTGGCGAAGCAGAGATCGAAGGTCCTGGATGTGATGTGTCATGCAAGTCACAGGAATAGAACGCACGATCTCTCACACACAGGTTCTCGACGGTAAACACTAGATTATCCAGACGCTCCGAGGAATCAAAGGCAGCAAAGAATCGATGTTGCTGCTGAGCGTAGGTGGTTCGATATTTGAGGAAGATCGTGTCGAATCGCGGTATGGCGAGTGAAAGACTGGGCCGTGGTCTGCGTGACAGGAGGTAACGAAGAACAGGTCATGATTCCCCTGTTGTAACGTACGAGCCGCTAGGAATAGGAGATGCCGGGCTGTTTGAAGGCGATCTTGAAGATGTACCGATGGTTGCCTTGATGCGGAACCGAAGAACTTAAGAGGTAAAGAACCAAGGAGAACTTCGGAGTTATAAAGAATCTGTAAGAACTGAGATCCGTGTAGACCCCAACAGCTTGGATTGAAGACTTGGAACTACAGTGAGCATCGTTCTTTCCTGTCAATGGATGATTCCGTAATTGACGAATTGTGCGTGAAGGACCGATGGAGGAACCAGCCTGTGTGGATCCCTGAAGAATGGATCGAAGTCAGTGGTGATGCCGAGAAGGCTTATCTACCTGGCGATGGATGGTTGCCGGGAACCAGTGACAAGTCCTCTGTGCAGGGACGGTAGCTTGTAGTGGCAGAGGAACCGACCATTATTTCTGGCTGCGGATGACGGATCGAGGTCCCTTTCATATGAAGCGGTGTGATACCAAGGATAGACTGGAGAGGTTTCCTAGACATCCGAAGCGGGGAACAAGAACGAAGAGTCAAGAAATTAGGTGATATCGGACCATTAACCGAAGAACCGGAGAACCATGGTTCGAGGCAGAGAAGGTGAAGCGGGAACTGTGGTGGGAAGAACCTGGACCAGGGACGGCGGCCCGGACAGTCCTGGAAACCAACAATCGACATGACTTATAGAAGGAATGCAAAACTGTCGTTGGAATCGTGGAAAGGGAACCGGCAACAGTAAACCCGCTGGCGGAGAGCATCTCGGAGCAAGACTTGGTGACCTTCCCAACGGTGTTGAAGCCAACAGGAGAGGGAAGGATAGGCTGTTGAAGACGCTGACGGGGCCCTGAACCGGCGGACCGTTCCAAAAGTACGTAACTCTTGGAGAAACTCTTCAGCCGCCTTTTGGGAAAATGTAAGAAGACGGCTGAAGTGGCAGGCGGATCGTAGTATCGTGTGGAGACTCCTTCCGCTTGGTAACAAAATGAGGCTTCTGCGAGATGCGGATCGAAGCAGCGGGCGGTTCAGGTGAAGCAAAGGTAGTGGAATTCGGGGCGGTCTCATAAGAAGCAGGCTCGGGTAAGGGAATCGAATCCCCGCTACGGAACCGGAGGACGAGTCCGCGCCAGAAAGGAGGATCGGCGAATTCATGAAGAGCTCTATGAACAACTGATAGACGCAATTACCCTAGGAAGAAAGATGCTGCACTCCGTCGCGATGCTCTTATATGGACGGAGCCAGTTCCTGTCATGCACAGTGAGTTACGAGATCGGCAGAAAAGCCAACTTTCAAGCTAGGGCTAATAGAGCCACTATTATTATATAGGCCACTTGCCTAAATACAAAAAGTAAGCCAATAACATATTATTCTTATTTAAAAAAATTACGATTATTTGATATTATTATTATGATGTTGCATTAAGTTTAAAATAAAACAACATTCCCTCTCAACAGCACAATAATGCTGATAATAATCGTTAAGAGATTATGTCCATAACAAATTGTTCACTCAGTCAAGTCCCAACAATGAGGTTAGTTTTCGTAATTTGACAGCCTCAAGTGGTTTTGTAAGGATGTCGGCTACAATCACCTCATGGGACAATTCTTGAAAATAACTTGACCTGGCAAAGAATCTGACCATTTTACTTTGAGTTATAGAAATATTGAGTAAACAAATGATGCTCAAACTCAAAAATGTCAATACTCATCACACCAGTATTGCAAATTTTTGGTAGGCATTACCCGAAAATAAATATTTTCAGTCCTTCTATCTTCGTCAGGCAGCAAGAAACGTGTGAACTAGTCTACATAATTGTATGCACTCTTCAGATGGATCGAATTCAACCGAGAACGATTCAAATTTGACGCGTCTGTGGCCGTCTGTATTTAGGAGACTCCGCTCATCTCTAAGCTGCGGATGCCATTTAAAGGTAAGTTGTTCTCCAAATCTTCTGCTGACGAGGTATTTAATTGCAGGAAAGGATGGCCCATGGAGATTCATGAGGGGTTGCCCTGCCAATAACTCATGTTCGATAACAATTGACTCTAACCCCCTCAAGTGTCTGTCATTTTTGGAATTGGACACTAGGAGGGTTGATGTTTTGTCCCCATGCTATCTCTTGTGAGCAGTGCCCATGTTGTGAGTCGCGATGCTGCTGGTAACCACTCTGTTACGGGTATCCATGTGTTGCTTTACTCTTTCAACTACGCCCTTGCGTGTCTCCCCAATATATACTTTATCGCACTCACCACATGGGACTCGCTACACTCACTCAGGTGTATTGTGGACAGTCTGCAATTCACTTTCCATCTCTTTTTTTCTCTTGAGACCGGACGTTTTTCACTACTTCCTGTCGATTCGGTTTGTTTAGCAAGGACTTTAAATTCCTACCATTCCTAAAAAACTATTCAAAACCCTTCTTTTGGAGCACTTTCTGAATGTTCTCACTCACTCCTCTCAAATAGGTAAGCCCTACTCGCTTGTTCTCGTTTCGTTTCTCAGGTCTGGGTTCATCTACGGTGATGTGATCATGTTTCTCGTCCATCCTCTCAAAGTTTACAATCCCAAAAGCCTTTTTTATCAATGTGCTTAACATTCTTGGTGGAAAGCCCAAATCGATAAACTTCCTTTTCGATGCAAAAAGATGTCGTTGAGCTATCTCAGTGGAGCTAGTGTCGCACTTACGGCATAACTCGTTCAAGGCTATGTTGCACATTTGGCCAGCGGGGTGTCCAGAGTTGTAGGGCAACCCCCTCCCTGTACTAGGTTTCACAAATGGCTCGTACAGGACAGTGCCATTAACTCTCTTGCTGAGCTTCACGTCTAAAAATGAGATGGAACCATTTTTCTCTTCTTCACCTGTGAAGGTAATCTCTTGTCGCCATGCGCTAAGTTTCCTAAGCATTCTCTCCATTTCACCTCTTCTGATTATCGCCAACACATCGTCCACAAACCTATGCCACAACTTAAGCTCAGCCTCGGAATCCACAATGAACGCATCTAGGTGTTGAAGCACCATTTCTGCCAAAATGGGCGAACATGAGAAGCCCATAGGGGCTCCCTTAATTTGCCAAAAAACCTTGCCTTTAAATTCCACATAAATATTGGCCAGGAGCACTTTCAACATAGCGCGGTCTCTCTCTCATATTCACTCTCTTGGATGTTAAACTTTCTCGCTGATCTCTCTAGCATTTCCAGGATGAGCCGATGTCTCAGACTGGGGAAAGAGTTTTACTACGTCAAACGACACCATAATCTCGTCCTCGCTCAGTTTCATTTCGCTAATGGTCTCGATTACCTCGTCTGATTGTTTCAGTCTACTTGTGCTTTGGACATATTTACGCAGACTTCTCGCCAACAACCAGTCCAGACGTTGAGATGGGGCCCCTTTGGCAGAAGTGATGAGGCGGAGTGGACTATTCTCTTTATGTATCTTTACCTGAGCAAATATAACAGGCAATCTTTGAGGTAAAGAAGGTCTAAGCTCTTCCAACTCAGTCTTCGTTATTACTCCTTCACGCCTCAGTCTTTCAAGGCTAAGCACAAAATCACTCAGAGGTCGAGTACCCACGTTTGGCTCAGTTTCCATGTGCATGCCAGAAGTGGAAATTTCGTCAAACACTCGTAAATCATGCTGCTGTGTAGAGAGCACCACTGTGAGATTAGCCTTATTGGCTTTACATACAGTGAGGTTTACATTTTTTCGCAGACTGCTCAGAGCTTCAATTTCTTCACGTGTAATGTTGGCTTTGAGTCGCAGTGGTTTCCTCAGAATCTTCTGTAGCATGGGACAAAACATCAACACTCCTAGTGTCCAATTCCAAAAATGACAGACACTAGAGGGGGTTAGAGTCAATTGCTATCGAACAGGAGTTATTGGCAGGGTAACCCCTCATGAATCTCCATGGGCCATCCTTTCCTGCAATTAAATACCTCGTCAGCAGAAGATTTGGAGAAGAACTTACCTTTAAATGGCATCCGCAGCTTAGAGATGAGCGTGGGCCTCCTAAATACAGAGGGCCACAGACGCGTCAAATTTGAATTGTTCTCTATTGAATTCGATCCATCTGAAGAGTGCATACAATTGTGTAGACTATAGTTCACACGTTTCTTGCTGCCTGACGAAGATAGGAGGACTGAAAATATTTATTTTCGGGTAATGCCTATCGAAAATTCGCAATACTGATGTGAAGAGTATTGACATTTTTGAGTTTGAGCGTCATTTGTTTACTCGAAAATTCAACATTGTATTTATATTAAACACTATAATTATATTACAATAATGGCCATTGTCCATTGCTGCTTCACGTCCGGAAATTTAAATACTAAGCTCTGGGCATTTAAGGTATACATCCGCCCAATTCTTGAGTATGCATGCCAATTCTGGTCACCGAGCCTTTTAAAAGATATCAATCACATTGAATCAGTCCAGAGGCGATACACAAAATCGCTTGCTTGCTGCCGCTTGAGCTACCCTTCTTCGAGATTAGTATTGAGATGAGCGCTACGGGGCCACCGATTCAAGCTTGTGGTCCCCACATATAAATTTAACTGCAGGAAATCCTTCTTCGCTGTAAGAGTCCTCCCAGAGTGGAATTTCTTCTGTGATAACATTGTATCGGCCTCATCAGTTCCGGTGGATGCTTTTGGTCTCATTTTCCCCAGGGAATTGCAAGGAAGTACATGTATTTTTATCCGTTTTATCCGGGGGAAATGAAACTAAAGTATTCATTAATATTTTTAAGAAAGTGCTGAACGAGTGGTGCTTAAAGGCACACCTTCTTCCTTCCGATAATTGCCCCTGAAGCTTTTGAGCCTTCTCCTTTCCCACCTAAATAATCTTAAAAGCCATCCTATATTCGCCACCTATTGATGGTTTGCAATAGCGAAAGTGTTATTGTTTTATTTGACGGTGTATCCTTTGATATGATTATTTTTTTTACCTTGTTTTTAATAATGTAATTTTAACTCTAACATATGAAAAGTAATTTACAAACGTACAGTAAGTTATTAGCAGTCCACCAGGGGACACTTTCTTGCCGATTTGCTCATTTTAGAGCAATAACGTCAAAATACCAGTGTTACCTGGTTAATTTTGGTTTCTATTGCCTATTGAAAGAATACAATACCTATTTTTTTAGCATTCTCCTTCTCCAATGCTGTTTCAACTAGAGATTAAACAGAGTTCTTCAGGTTCGCTAACTACTGCGCAGCCTCTACTGCGCAGCCTCCATCATATATATAGTCGAAGCGGAGCGACAGAGCTCACCTTTTCGACACCTCTAACCTGCCCAAATGGCAATGAGAGGGGAGGAGGGCTGGAGCCAGGTAATGTATTTTTTCAATAGGCAATAGAAACCAAAATTAACCAGGTAAAACTGGTATTTTGACGTTTCTAGTTGCCTTGAAAAAATCCATTACCTATTTTTTAGCATTCCCATAGACTTCGTCAAGGCGGAGGGTCCCATTTGACCGGAGTCCCCACAGGAAGCGACCGGCCCCTGGAACACAAAGTGAATTCCAGCGTGCACAGGGGTGAAAGTACACGGTGGGCTGCTATGAAAGGCTCAACGCGATACAAGCCGTCGGCCTGGTGGGACATGTCCCGGAGGTAATGGGACGTGAAGACGGTAGGATGGCGCCAGGAGGCAGATGCCATGATGTCTGTGATGGAGATATTGCTGCTGAAGTGAGCCCAGGAGGTAGAATAGCACAAAGTTCATGTGCCGTGACTTTAATACCTTCCGTGACACAGTTAACACCAATAGCGTCGTAGGCATGGAGGATCACGGTTTTGTCCAGGAGGCAATCATGCGAGGGAGGTTTCCCCAGTCTTGCTGCTGAAAGGAAGAAAAGTTGAGTACGGTCCCTCCGGATAGGATAGGACGCTGTTAAGTAGAAGCGGACGGCTCGTACAGGGCAGAGAATCCTTTCTTGATCATGCTGGAAAGAGACGGGATGATGAAGGGACGCGTCCGGTCGGTGGGCTTCTGGGTCTTCTCTCGGAAGGAGGAGCAAGGCGTAAGGGTAATGCCTTTGAAATCCGGTAGGAAAAAACAAACCCGTTCTCTGGCGGAAAGGGCTTGTAGTTCGCTGCAGCGGAGGCACGCACGGGATGCGTGTGGAGGCGGAGCTGTTGGCGAAGGTAAACCTTGTGCTATCGCAGCGGTAGAAGGATGTTTGTCTTGAACACTGCCTGGTGGAGGTATCGGCAGGAAAGCGGCTGAGCACATCACTCAGAAGAAGGTGTAAGGTGGGAACCGGGGAAAGCATATTGACTGATGACGGAGGCGAAGGCCGATGGAAGGCCCAAGGGAAGGAGGAGTCCATTAGATAAAGGATGAATGAGAAGGCCTTGTAGGCGCAATGTGAACGTGATTATGACGTACTGAGGCGGAGGACTCGGTAGTCGAAGGCGGAGGTGCAACGATCCGTGAGACAGAGATGGAGCGGAGGCAAAGGGACGGGGCGTATCTACTTGAGTTGGAGTAAATGGCTCTAAAGATAGAGCGGTGGGTGGAAGACCTGTCGATGGAAGCGAAGGTTTGGCGAACCCAAATAGGGCAGATGGGAGCCACCCTGTCCTGGGGGAACGGAGGTCCTAATCTGTTGGTCCAACGGAGGTAAGGTGTAGCGGAAGAGAAGAGATCCTTCTGCAGGAACGGTGGTGAGTGATGACTCATCTATTTGGATGTCCCTGCTCCCCTTCCGCAGAAGCGGAGGGATGCAAGAAGAGAGAACGCTCATCAGGTAGAGGACGAGCGGGCTGTGTTGCCGGAGTTGTTGTGCCAGTGCGGAGGGGTGAGTAAGCAACAGTATTTAAAGAAAACTAAGGATGACGATTATTGCTTGTCAGCGTTGATTCGTGCAGTGCTGTGATGATACAGGCTGTCTTGGGCTGGGGACCAGGAAGAACGGTGGTGCGGAGGGGTGGTAGGGAGCAGATAGGAATGAAGGTAGCTTTCATCCTTGTCGAGACGACGTAAGGAAAGTACTCTAGGATGCGGAGGCTCGGAAGGGAGACGCGGTTGAGTCGGAAGGATGATGAAAAACTCGGAACACCTCCTTAGGAGGAGGCCAAATTGGGATCGGGCGATGCTCAAGTTTAGTCTATATATCCCAAAATATACATTACTGATGATAGTCTTGTAGAGAGATGTAGCGGAGAGAAGCGTCCGTCCGCAGAACGGAGGGAACCTCAATCGATGTGAAGGTACAATGGTAGCCCCCGAGGCGGAGGTTGGAGAGAAGACGCTGCGGAGGTTGAGCAGGAATGATGTCGTCACCCAGTCAAGCTTTGAAGCGGAAGGCAAGGCAGGATGGACGACCGCCTGTCCAGAGGTAAGGTGTGGAGGCGGGGAACTAGACTCATTATATATAGGAAGTTGGCAGAAGTGGCGGTGGTAAAACGCAACGTAACTATGTGTGGTAGTTGTTCCGGAAGAACGGCAGACGGAAACACCTTCCGAAGGAAGGACGGATGACGGTGGTAAACCCTGTGAGGGCGGAGGAGGTCAATCGTCAACTGAAGGAGCACGTAGCATAGCCATAAAACCGTTGTAGAACAACGGAGGGGCCAAGCAATCCTTCTGAAGAGGAGCGGAGGGAAGCAGTTTTCTGCTGGGCGGAGGTGTGAAGAGATGAAAACATCACCATGGGAGGAGGCTAAATGGTCGTCCGAAGAATGGAGGTTCAGGAGTTGGAACGGAAGGTACATCTAGAAAACCGCTATAAAACAACGGAAGGTAGGATAACCTTATAAAAAGAGGAGCGGAGGGATGAGTACTCTTGGTGATCACCCTAGGAGAAATGATCGAGAAAGGACGCAGTGCTGGAGCTGGTACAAGCTGAAAGAAAGTCTGCGCAACAGAGTGCGCAGATGGAGACGTCGCGTCGGGATATCATACCCCTTCCATAGAAAACAGCAGCCTTCCATGCTGGAGGTCGGAAAGGTGAAAGCCGATAGCAGGCAGTGAAAGGGTCCACCCCAAAAGGGCTGCGCAGCGTTAGTGCGCAGTGGGGAAGGGGACCGAAGACGAGGCATGTCGGTAAGCTGAATTAATCCGCCCACCACTCAAGACGCAAGGAAGACGTGAACCGCTGTAGGCAGAAGCCAAGAGGAACAGCCATATCGAGGGACGGCAGCGAACGGAGGGCGAGGGAGCGTGGCAAGCGGTGGACGCTAATGTAGCCACAACTTTCCGCGCTTTAGGCTGTAGTTTGACCCGCGCTTATCGTTCTTTCGCACGGGCCAGCGGTCACTTGACGGAGGCGGCTGGCTGCATGGAATGGGGGACGTGGCGGTGGTATTACACCGCGGAGGAAAGGTTTCCGAAAGCAGCGGATGAGGCAGAGGCTCCAACCAAGCCTGTTCAGTGGCAAGCCCGAGAACCTCCACGTTCTCAAGAGGCGGAGGAACAGGTGAAGCAGAAAGGCGCGGAAGGGGGGATTCCCTGAGCGTCCCCTTTGCTCGCAGCATCGAAGCGGAGGCGGAGGCTAGTGCTGGAAGCAGAGGTAAGCACAGCGACTTCCAACGAAGTGAACAGCGTGGCAGCTAGAGAAGAAAAGGTGAGCTCTGTCGCTCCGCTTCGACTACATATACGATGGAGGCTGAGCACTAGAGCTGCGCAGTAGGTAGTGAACCGTAAGAACTCTGTTTAATCTCTAGTTGAAACAGCATTGGAGAAGGAGAATGCTAAAAAATAGGTAATGGATTTTTTCAAGGCAACTAGAAAATTTTTTTTTATTATTATTATTATCGTTATTATTATTATTATTATTATACACATGCTAACACATGTATATGAAAGAAGTACGGGCAAAGTACGGGTAAAAAAAAAAATATCTAATGATAAATCAGATACATACAAGTCCAGTGAGAAATGCCAATAATTTATGAATACCTGAAAGTAATATATATTTTGTGTTGTATTTAGTGTATGTATTATTTATTGTTATTGTTAATCATGAATTGTAAAAGAAAAAGATGATGTAATATCTCGTACAAGCTTTCTATACGCTTCGAGAATTGTTTGCAATAAAAGAACTTATTATTATTATTATAACAAAGTACAATACACTCGAGTGAAACGACGATCTTGAGTAGCGTGCAGGAATTAACCACGCATAAGCATGATTTTTAGGTGTTTAGGCATGCTTCCTACATGTGTGCATCTTCCATCGCGGCCTTTATTTTTAGTTACCCGTTGGTAGTCACCGGGCTGCAGTAACTGCAGGACAGTCTACAGAATGCGGAAAATATGACAACTAAATTCAACAAATAACAAATCAACAAATTCCCATTGATATAAACTATTAAAAATGGTTGGTCAGTTCAAATAACAAACGATACTTTAATAACTGGTTTCTTTGCCGACTTCAGTTTTTCTCTTTTGAGTATTTTAAATAATAAAGTTACTGAAAATAAACTTCCTTCCACATCATTTTTTTTTAGCTATGAAAGTCATGCGAAAAAATCCCGAAATTTTGGAATTACTTCTGGGATCGCGGGCTTGAGACAAACGAATTCCAAAATCTGGCCCCCAACTACTGACACGCCATTCATTTGCCGACTAACCTAACTCGTACAAAATATCAGCAAACACCACAAGCACCTTGACCTTCAACTACCATACCTGTACCTGTGATATCGTGATGCCATCTGGTACAAGCAGTTCCATCATTAGGTAAGACACAGCAGCGGCTACCGTTCTCTCTGGGCGGGAAACCATACTGATATATCCTTCACTACGAAGTATAGCAGAATTCAGTTCCCTTGAGAAAGATGGAGTTCGTGCTAAACATTGCAGCACACTGTTCATAAAACAGAGATTGCGTCCATTGTTATACAAACCCCGAGGGCGTTTTCCAAGACCAGGCATATTGTTGCAAATAAAGTTTACAACGCGTCCACTGAAGGAACCCAAAATTCGTTCACTGCTTGCTGACGATCGTGAAATGAGGTTAGGATTCGAACGCAAATTGCAAAGCTCGCCTCTGTCAAATGCTGGAACAAACAGTAATTTCATTACAAAATTTAAGTATGTAACCAATAATAAAAAGAAACAAAATAAATTTGTTTGCCCTATGGAGATGAACTGCAGGGCAGATTTCTAAGAAACCATACATTACGTCGTCTCTTTTACATACTGGCATTACTGTAGATTCCCATGCCATACATTTCCACCACACACAATACCAAGTCATACGACATAGATGCTTAACATAACACTTGATAAAATTAGTTTTAATGCTACTATGAACACTCTGGATAAATACATGCATTTTTATTAAAGAGCTTGTCATGGGGCGTCCCCACCTTCCAGTCTGCCTAGTGCCCATGACCCTGCCGCGCGTGCCCCAGAGCAGCTCTCGTCATTCCCGCCACAGAGATCGAGCTGCGCGCACGTGCGGCAGAGAGCATGCATGGTAGCACGGAGGCGGCAGTCGGGAGGAGGAGAGCCAGAAGATGACTCCCCACCCGAGCTGTGATGTAACTGAGATGACGAGTATTGGAATAAACCGAAGAGTTGTGGCAAGAATGGACTTGAGTAAGTGATTTCACTCAGTGTAAGAGCTGGAATCCCGTGACACTGCCGCAGCCAACTCCATCCCGGCAGCAGCAGTGTCTCATCTTGGCGCTTCCGAACAGGGACCGATCTCGTTTTTTTTAACCTCCGTGGCCCTTAGGACTAGCTGTAAAACCTAATGACTCTTCCAGCACTTTTGTGAAATTTTCTGTCATCAGTAAAAACTGTTGAATCACCCAGGATGGTCATGTCGTTTTCCATTTCCCATTCTAAAAGCTTTCTCGAGAAATTCATTAGAAGCTAATGTTTCAGACATTTATTATGTGCGTGAGGTTGTAAACGTGAAATTCCGGTCCAAAAACTTTGCTCCATTGTGTCGATTTTATTATCTTGCAATTTTGAACAACGATCGTTGCCCTGTCGTGAATGAACTGTCTGGTCACGTGATCGTCGGGTAGCTGGTTTGGCGCGAAAAGTTAGCGTCTTTCTCGCGCGCTCTCGCTCCTTCACGTTTCACGTTGAACTGTCATGGCGACGCGTGACTTCCGGTCGTGTCGGCAAACAAGATGGCGGCGCCCACTAGGTAATAACGAACTAGCGACTGCTGTGTTTTCATTGATGTTTTCAGCCAACACTTTAATATTTTGGTGTTCACAATTGCAGTAGCAAGTGTCCGCATGTGGTGTAAAGCTGTAGTGAGATCGTAGAAGTTTAGTGTGCGTTGGAAAGGCAAGCTGTGTAGTTCGGTGGAGGATTAGTTCGCGTGTCACAGAATCTTCGTGGGTGTAATTTTCTCCCAAGGCAACAAGGAGCTGCGCTACCGGACAACACGGGACCAAATGCAAATTAAAAGTCGAATCTTTCTGCAATTCTGTGTGTCACTTGTGCTACAAGTTTGTGTATTCTTTCAAGCAATTGATGTGTTTGTCAATTCATTCGTGCAAGATTGAACTCAGCACTTATTGCTTCGCCTGTCATTTTGAACTGTACCCTAACTTCCATCATGGGACGCAAGAAGAAGAAGTAGTCACCGCCGCCTGTGGACTACGAGTCGGAAGAATACAAGTGGTCGACAGAACTGCAGTTCTGCGATTACATCATTGGGCTCAGAAATGACTGGGACCGCAACGAAGATTCACGGGTAACGCGTGCAGAATGGGACCGACGATTTAGGCAAGCTTTACAAAGGTACGAAATGCTAAGCGGGACTGAGTCTGTCGCGATCTACAGAGAACAGTTAGAAGCAGAAGAAGGAGACAAGGATGTGATTCTGATTCCAGCCAAGTGTTGTGCGAAACTCCCGATTCTCAGCATGACCCCCGGTTTGTAACGACGACCGTTTTTCATGAACTCAATAGCACAGATCGAAGTGACAATTCACCGCTTCTTTCGCCCACGGATTTCGAAGTAGAAGACGATTACAAACAATTTTGGAAGGAGTGGCTGCAGCAGCAACAGAGTGTTGTACACAATGTGACTCCTATCCCAACTGAAAGTGACGAGTAACAATGGATGGTTTTAAAACAAGGTTAAGCCTCGAAGTCGCAAGTAAAACCTCTAGATTGTTACTGACAGTGGAATGGTAATTGTAAGAATGCAATTATGTGCTGGTAGCGACTGTACTTTTGGTAGAATTGAGGTATATGGTTCTTGGTCACCACCAACATGTAATTTTTTTTTGTAGCCTAACTATCCTTGTAACCGAAAATTTTGTTGATAATTCCAATTGATTTTAAGTCTTAAGACTTTTTCTTTTAATAAGTAGCCTAGACCCCTCTTGAGCTTAAGGTTCTTCAGCAGAAGGAAACAAATTTGAAGACTTTGTAGGATAAAATGCTAGTTTTTTTTTTAAAGAAAAGTCCAATTGAAGAGCACTGGGCTGATATCCAGTGACTAGAACTTGCAATTTTGTCGAACATCCCATACTAAGTTGAAGCTTAGCATTGCGAAGGGTGAAGGGTGATGGGCTCCGGAATGTCAATGACTGTGTAAGATTGCTGCATGTTACTCAATTGTATCTTGCTTTGATGTAGAGAAACAAACAAAAAAACTTTGGTTTGTACACTTTGTTGTGTAGGCTAACTTGTAAAGGTGTGAACCGCACTTTTGTTTCTATGTCAGATAAGGTAATGGAGTTAGTTTAACACTTAAGGGACTGGACATTCTAACACAAAAAAACCACTAGGGACTGGCGAAAAAAGGCCATTTTGGAAAATTCACCAAAGATAAACAAAATATGCAAAACGAATGCAGTTTTTTTTTAAATCAACCGTGGTAGTACGACCTTTCCATTAAACTAAATCAATGGTATGTGGCTATTTTGCAGATTATGCAAATTAAAATCAATCATACCCCTTTTTCTGAAAGAAAAAAAAGTTGCTGTTAGAAGAACATGGCGCCATTTTTGCAATTCGATTTGGCCGCACTTGGGATCTAAGCATTTCGTACTTTTAGTGTCAAAAGTTGCCACCAGATGGCACCACCAATCAAGGCCAAGAGTCATAGCTTCGAAAGTAACCAAAAACGAAGCCCGTAGTAGTACGGGCTGATTTTACTGCATAGTTGAAAGTCTGCCCCCATTAATGCGGGCGTAGTCCTTTAAGTGAGTTTCACATGCCCGTATTATTACGGGCATAGTCCCTTGAGTGTTAAAGCTTTAGGTCTGCATGTTGGCTATTATGAATCAAACATTAATAACTAATTAATCAAGTTTTATAAAAAAAAAAAAAAAAAACCGCTGTTCAGGTTAACACGAAGTTTGTGTGAGCAATCGTTTTCTGGACTGACTAGTTAAGAGTTTGTCTTCTTATTGTGGTTAAGAAATAATTTTTGGAGGTGCATGGGAACTACGCAATCCCTTGCTGGCTTGATTAGAACTGTTCTTATGTAGACATTATTTCTGACTCAGTATGTAGAACTGTAACAAGTTTTTTTCCGATGATTTGCTTAAGAATACTGAAGATTGCGGAAATGGAGAGTAAGATTTGCATATAGAACGTTTGTATCGTGACAGTCGTTACTTGTAAGAATTTTTTATGCTAGCATGGAGGATTCTCGCAACCAAAGCGCGGACGCCGAGGAGAGCTACGGGGGTTTGATTGGAGGAGGGCTTGGAGAACAATAGAAAAGTCGGCAGAGCAAAGGGTTTTTGCTTGGGAGGCCGTTTGAAGGAACAACTGTACAACTGAGTGATAGAGATAGGCCAATTGAGTTTTACTCTTGTTCGCAACGTGAAAAGGCCTTTAAGTTATGAATGTTTTCTTATTAAACCACGATGTTATCCATCGGGACTATTGAAGAAAAGATCTCAATAAATTCGGTTTTTAATAGAAGGAAGCCATGTTTTGCATTGGGAATTGGTAGCCAAGTCGATTTTCAAGGAACAACTAATTTTTCTATATACAACAAAAACATGTCCGGTAAAATCGTGGCATCATGTTGCCTAAGCGCCGGTAGTGGTGATGTCAAAAGATTATGTTAAAATATTATTAAAAAAAATAAAAGGTTAAATGTACCAGCAAATGCTAAAACGCATTTTAAATAGTTAAAGATTATTTGCAGCCGCAGATAATTGGTTTTGGATGTCGGACATTTCTCAAATATCCTACATTCAAAATCGTCACCTTAAATAAACTTAAGAAATATCAAACAAGGTATGTCTGTCTGTACATGAATAATGACGTACCTTCGTAGAGGAAGCCCCTCCTATCAAACACTAAGCTAATGTGTTTGGCTTTATGCCTAAAAGGAACGAAAGAACATAATTACAATTTTTACAAGTTTGAAAAATGGCGTCTCGTTCGTTATGCGAGTTACGGCGTCGGTTTCGTGTGTTTTTCAAATTGCTGTAGATTAACTTCTGGATGGAATTTTCGGGATCTGTTTCCGGGGTAATACAGATAAAGAGCTTCAAAGTTGAGACGAATTGGTCCATTTTTTGCGGAGTTACAGGTTGTTGAAGTTTGGTGTTTTCATGGCACCGCAGCGCCGAGAAAAAACAACTGTTCGTTGCTGTAAATGAAAATACCTTCAGTTTTTTGATGATTTGAGTCGAGGTCGCCTCTCAAATCGAGTGAAGAACCCTGCCTTCTTTACAAAGCATCCTCTTCTCCTAATGCTGTTTTATCTAGAGAAATTAAATCGAAGACATCCTTCCGCGTCGCTACCTACTGCGCAGCCTCCTCATATATAAACCGGAGCGGCATTGCTCACCTTTTCGTACCTCTATTGTGCCCATATGGCAACAAGAGGGGAGGAGGGTGGGAAGCAAAGGTAATGTATATTTTCAATCGGCAATAGAAACCAAAATCAACCAGGTAATACTGGTATTTTGCGTTTCTAGTTGCCGTGAAAATGTACATTACCTTTTTTAAAGCATTCCACAGACTTTGTCACGGCGGTGGGTGCCATATGACCAAGTACCCTTAGGTAGCGACCGGTTCCCTACACA
This sequence comes from Lithobius niger, assembly GCA_023313725.1. Classification (NCBI taxonomy): domain Eukaryota; kingdom Metazoa; phylum Arthropoda; class Chilopoda; order Lithobiomorpha; family Lithobiidae; genus Lithobius; species Lithobius niger. The sequence goes on along the minus strand of JAHWFP010047241.1, from coordinate 96,481 downwards.
GAATGTCAAGTGTGAAAAGGGGTAACCTTAAAGGACGCGTTGGGCGGGTACGAAAGGCCCAATGCGGTAGAGTCCTTCTGCTTGATGAGATATGTCCTGAAGGTACAGTGAAGTGAACACAGAAGGACTACGCCACAATGCTGCTTGCATGATGTCGGTGATTGGCATGTTACTGTGGTGTGCCCATGAGGTAGAGATGGCACGGGGTCCATGCGCCGTAACGCGAATGCCTTCCGTTGTGCAGTTAATATCAAGCGCCTCATATGCTTGGATGATGACAATTTTTCAACTATGTGGCTATCATCCTAGTTGAAGTTTTTTTTTTTTTAGCGTTTGTGCTCGGAAGGAGGCATGCGGAGTTAGAGTAACACCAGAGTAGTTACCAAGAAAGAGGCAACTGGAGGCAGTTGTTGACAGCGCTTGAAGTTCCCCACAACGTAGGCAAGTGGCCAAAGCAACAAGAAACACGGTCTTCCTGGTGAGACGGCTAAGTTGACAGGATCCCATAGGTTCATATGGTGGAGACAGCAAGGCGGATAGGACAATGGACAGGTCTCAATCAGGGAATTGTGGCCTATTGAGTTGAACGGAATGGATTAGGGAAGTAGTCTATTAGTAGGTAATAGAGTTTGGTAGACATGGGTCTGTAGAGGGAGTGACCATTATCGTCACTTGGTAGGTGGAGCCATGAAATGCTTTTTGAAGCATTCGGTGTGTGCAGAGGTAATCGTGGGTCAGGGAACCGGGAATCGGGAACCAAGGGTTGGTAATCGTAATGGAGGGAACCGGGGTGGGATCCCAGTCATGGTTGTAGGTTGGCGTAGTAAGGTGATAGCTTTATGACGCAAGAGACGGGGTGCAGGAAGCGGGATGTGGATGATGCACGAAAAACGTCGTTGGGAAAGTGAAATCGTAAGGCCTGGGGGAGGACGTATAAAAGTGTCGGAGGGGAATCGAGATGATTCATACCTGAACCGGCGGTTGTTGGTATCATAGGCAACAGTTGCAATGAGATATACAGCTGGATGATGTGTTGTAGATGGGGGCTGAGTGGTCCGTCGGCAGAAGGTATACATAGCAGGTATACATACCATTTTGTTATGGCTTGGTATATTGCCGCCGGGCAAGGAACAGGACCCGATATCCGTGGTCGTATTAGACCCGAGGTATTACAATGACAGCACGACGGGGATCGTGGAGATGGTGGTGGGAGCGTATTAGTGCAGGATACAGGTTAACCAGCTAGAAGTGACTGTAGACAGTAGTTGGAGATGACGAAGGGGCTGGCGTAGGTAGTATGGAAAATGCCGGGAACGGTAGATGGCTGGGATAAGGAGATCGTGGCTAGAGCGGCAGGTAGACCAAGAAGTGCGGCCTACCAAGGACCATGTAGAATGTTGCTGTTGCAGACTTTGGTGCACAAAGGCTGGTAGTGGCAATGGGAACCAGCGTATCGGTATTGTGCAGTGGTGCAGGGTCTATGGAAAAGTAGCAACCGACAGGGGAACACGAGGGTGGTAAGAGGTTCTTCGGAAACAGGGAAGAGGAACGGTAACCGGATGGAGCGTGGCGGAATGAGCCGTGGAAATTGGGAGACTGTTGATCACAAGGGAACCGATGTAACAGGCCAAGGTAGGATCGGTTGGGCTAACGATTCCTGTCGCAGTGTGCCGAAGAATGGGTAGTGACCTGTATGGCTGGTTGAGTGGCATCAGTAGTTGAGGGAACAGAGTCTGAAAACTGGATCCTCGCGACGGCATGGCGACCTGCGGATCGCTGGCAGATTGTCGATAACATCTGGTGTGCCCGAGGAATCGGGAGCCGTAACGGCAACTGGCGAGGCCATGTGGTCAGGAAGAGAAGCGATAGTGTGAATTGGGATCGTAGGCGAATGATAGTGGATCGCGACCTGCAAGGGTCTTGCCCGTGTAGGGACTCAGTTGTGGGTTGTCGACATCCGAGTAGGAGTGGAAGCATAGAGGAACCGTGAAGAATGTGGTTTGCTAGGATAGTGAAGGAACGATGCACAAGTGATAACCAATGTTAGTTGCTGATCGGTAACCAGGGAATGACTGGGATTTGCAGAAACAAGAATTTTTTGTACAACATCCGGGCTTGAACAAGCATCGCAAGTCTGGGCCAGGACCTGAATCTGTCCTGGATCGTGGTAATGGAGTTGGAAGTAGCAAACGCAGTGAGGAAACGATGGACCCCTGAAAGAGACGTGTCGAGGTCTAGAGTCTAATTGAAGAAGGAGATGGAGTTGAAGTCTTTGCATGTAAAGAGGACGGGGAATCTGAAAAGTTGCATCCACGTTTGCAGGGGAACAGAGGTGGCTAGCATCAAGAGGAATCGTGAACGAGATGTGAAGCGGGCAGAATGAAATAAGTATTCGGCTCGCAGAGGGACAGGTGTTGCAATCATCAAAAATTGTAGAGAGGATCACTGGATCGGAGGTTACTTCTGCCAAAGTTTGGCCTAAAACGAAGGCAATCACCACACTTGGGAGCGAGGGATGTCAGTAAGAAGTACGGTTCCCAGGACGGGAACGGGAGGTGAGTGTTGATGCCGCCTATTAGAGGTGGAGGATCGTCCCAGGGAATGGGCACGGTCTCATCCCTGGGATCGTGAAGAAAGGGTGTGAGGACCGTGGGATGGGAACCGAGGATGCTGCTGTTCGCCTTGCGGTTCCCTAGTCTTCTTCGGGGAATCGGGACGGGAGGCAACTGCAGGCCGCTAGTGGTGAAGGGATTAATTCCTATTAGGACGAGGCTGGCAGGATGTGGCATAGTGAAGCGCCAGTTCGTGGATCAGTCTGACGGATTTGTTGTTGTTGTTTTTTTTTTTTTTTTTATGAAGGAGATCGGGATCGACCAGTAGCATACTGTAACAGCGGTATGTGGAGAACCATGTTGGAAGAGATGGTTGCCAAAGGGCCCAGGTTGGGTGCTGGGGACCGGTTCCAGCTAACTGATCTTGGTTGTCAAGCAGTGGCGGAATCGAAGTCACAGCAAGGGGAACCGAGCCAAATCCAGGTGGAAGCGAAAGCTTCCTAGTACCAGTGACGTGGTCCTCCCATGGGAACAGGAATCGTTGACAAGAATTAGTGATGTATGAAGCGTTGATCCTCACTGATCCGGCCATCACGAAGGGCTTGAGTGGATTAATGTGAATGATGGTGGGGTCCAATTACCTCATCTCTACCTAACCCTCTTCTTACCATGATGAAACGAGTGGAAGTAGGTGACACCCCCCCCCGGTATGGGACCGAGGATCGCTAGGGAGCCGAGGGGGAAAAGCAAAACATGAATCTGCTTGTGGAAGGAGAACGGGATCGACGAAGGGAAGCGGTAAGCTGTAAAGATGCATCCATGTTCGCAGGGAACGTGCAGAGGAGGTTGGGACCGAAAGGCTCGTGAACATGATCCGGGTCGTGTGGTTTGTAAAAATAAACTGATCCCACTTTGGGTAGCTAGCCAAAGAAGCCATGGTTATACTGGACACACCCTTAACACCTATAGATGGTATGGGGCATAGGAACCAGAACTGTAAAGGCCCAAGAGTGCAGGAGCAACCACACGCGGCGGGCGCCCCAGGAAGAAGGGGTCTTCTTGGAAGCTCATGGTTGGGGACCGGAACCGTGTTGAGGGGAACCGGTGGAGGTGGAGAAACATCCTATGCCTGTGAAGGACTGGTAACGTTATTGTACCGGGACGTCAGCTTCCTAAGCTGAAGTTGTACTTGGAAACTGGATACTTACCGTTTGAAGTTATGAATCCAGGAGATCATGAACCTTCGAGCTAAAGCCTAAGTCTGGTGCAACGTCCCGTTTCGCGAGCAAGTTCCTTGCTGAGGGATCGTAGGTCATGAACTGGCTACAGGGAACCGAGGACGAAGTTGCCGTGTCGCATGTATGGTTGAGAGGGAATCGAGAGTTCAGGCAGGAACGGATTCCCAACAGGTAACCGGGAATCGAGTGAATCGTGATCCGCTGCGAGTTCTAAAACATCAAAATAGCACTATCCTGGCCGTGTCAGGGAACCGGGAAAGCGGATCGCGGCGGGCGAATCGATGAGTAGTCAATAGGAACACCCTTTGCCCGTAACATGACGGTAATCGGGAATTGGGATGAGGTTGATCACCAGGAACCGGCGAAGAAGATACTGTGTCCACAGGCGGATGGGGAACTAAAATTTCGGACAGGAACGGGTTCCCGAGCGGTAATAGGGAATCGAATGGTTCAGGTTCCGCTGTGCGATGATGCAGAACGAGGAGGACGGGTCGAAGACCCTTCCTGAAGAGTACCTTTGACTTGAGTCATGGTGGTAACCGGGAATCGAGGATCGATTGCCAGGTAATCAGGAACCGTGGTCGGCGCGATGTTAACAGCGTGCGTCGTAGAGAAGAAAAGGTGAGCAATGCCGCTCCGCTTCGGTTTATATGAGGAGGCTGCGCAGTAGGTAGCGACGCGGAAGGATATCTTCGATTTAATTTCTCTAGATAAAACAGCATTAGGAGAAGAGAATGCTTTAAAAAAGGTAATGGATATTTCACAGCAACTAGAAACTAAAATTAAGCAGGTGCAGGCCCTGCAGTTTTAGTCTTTTTATAGCGGACTTTGTAACCCGGAGGAGGGCTAAGTTTGCTGTCCCCTCATGAACAAGCCAGCGTCCCCGGGAACTAGTCCCTAGTGAAGACAACCCCGAGTCCCGAACCAATTTCACTGATGGCTGAAACGACATGCGGACCGAGGAGAGATTGTGAACGCAGGCTGCCGAAAAAACCTTCGTTTTGCAACAAACAATTTTTTTTCTTGAGCGCAAAAACGCAAAAATACCTCGGTCTTCTCCCCTCCGCCGTTTTTTTAATAATGGACAGAAAAGGCCAAACTCTTCAACCCTTAATAGCCAGTCTTCAGCTATGGACTGGGGAAAACCGAATTTGAAAAATTCCATCCAGAAGATTCAGAATCCACATTTGAAAATCGCCCAAAACTAACTGCAGCGCTCGTCATTTCCGGCCGCCATTATTATAACTCGATGTACATTTGTAATATTTTCGTTATTCTTTTCGGGCAAAAAGCCCCCATACACTAGCTTAGTTGTGCATTAGGAGGGGCTTTCTTACTTGGTACTTAGCCTCACATAAATGTGGATACAGACATTTTAAGTGCGATATTTTTTATTATGTTTGTCTGCAGCAAATCTTATGAAAAATTTCCAATAAGATCAAAAACCGTCCCTTAACTCAAATGTTAAAACATCCATCTTAATTAATGCGTTATAGCATTTATCTAAGCTAGTCTATTTAATCTTTTAGAAACGCTACCATTATTCCGAAACAATTCGACATCGGCATTCTCACGGACACAAATTTTTGTGTAAATATTTTTGCTTTAAAATCTCCTGCAAACTCCGACTGTGACCATCCGAATGCAATAACTAGCTTTTCCTTTAATTAAAACCAAATTATCTTGCAAAGATCTGTTCCCAAAGCCAACCAAAGTCAGTCAGTGCATTAAAAATTCGTTTCCTCCTCCCCCCCCCCCCAACCTAGTTGTGGTGTATAACACTGCAGTTTACAGTTAAAGCTTGTAAAATTTAATAGCAGCGATTTATTCATTACCCAAGCCTAAATACTAAGCTTTAACAAGAGCCATTTCACAAAGCACTCAAGTAAATATTCAATCAATAGTCAATATTCTAATGTAAAGGCCTTTCCCAAAGTTCAGTTGAGTTAAAACTCAATTTGGCCTATCTTTACATGTCCCTACTCCTTCAAACGGCTCTGCACCAAAACCCTTTGCTCTACCGACTTTTCCATTGTTCTCCTGGCCCTCCACTAATCAGACCCCCGCAGCTCTCCTCGGCGTCCGCACTTTTGCAACCAAAATCCGCTGCTCCAGCATAAAAAGCCCCAGTTGCCCTCCCCTGTACAGCTCAGTCAGCACAGCTAACAGATCTCAAAGCTAGAAGGGTCACACCAGTCGGGAGTGGAGAAGTCACGTCCGAGGATGCCATGCCGGGCAAAATGGTAGTGGTTCGTATGTTTATAGTAGCTTTTGAAAGTTTAATTTAGGACCCCCCCCCCCCCCCAAGAATAAATCCATAGTTTAAAGGTTTAAACATAACTTCTAGCCTAGAGAAAATTATGAGGGGTGACGCCATTGGCAGTTCTGGTCCCCCAACCCCATAACGTCAGAGTGGTTCTATTACTAAAAACCAAAACTCTTTCTTGATTAGCTTAATTTAATGTTAAGCTACGGTTTGATCTTTGTGGAAGATTCAAAGGAAACATACTTCATGACTAACTTGTAAAATTACCAAGCTTTTTGCACCTTAGATAGTTTTAGGAAAAACTCTGGGAGGTTGATCTTTTGTTCTTGGAAAACTTAGAAACAAAACTGGACAGTTAATCTTCTAGGTTGTTGAAACATACTGTCAGATAAATTGTAACTCGCAGATGCAGTTCAATTTTGCGGGTGTCTCCAGGAGCACTCAGTATTACTTTTTCTAATGTGAAAATTTGAGCCTTATTCAAAACACAAGTTGTTGTTTTGTCTGAAATGTGATTACTAAATTGTAAATTCAAACTTGTTCCTTTTAATAATTTATTCAAAAGCTGTTCTAGCAAATATAAAATGTAAAGTGTTCTTTTCATATTACTGATGTCCAAATAAAACCAGGAGTTTTAAACTTCAGTTTGTCTGCTAGCCAATTAATTGTTTAAGTGTAAAATAAATATGTAGCCCATTTTTAGCTTTTATCCTCCGTTAAACAGTTAACTAATGTCCACCGTTGGTGGCAGTGAATACCAATAGTGATATGGTTAGGCCCCTTTAATTAGGACACCGACGCTTCATTCCCCATGCTGGGACAGTAGCCCACACTGTGCTTATATCGCAAAAGTCGTTGTAATCACTGAACTCCTTATTCTGAAACTCCGTGTCAACCAAAGATGTCGGGGGCGTTACAAGCACCTCAGCTGTCGAAGCGTCCGCCGTTACAACTTGGTGGCAGTGGTGGGATGAACAGGTGCTGTTCCCGTCAAGCGTTTCCCCCCTGCCATACTACTAACCCAAGTTCCTAGAAGGATGCAAGCCACTTCCAACTAGATGTCTGTGGGTCCCACAAAATGGCCACGAAGTAGATGCCTGTGATCTCGTAAATACGATCACGAAGCAGAAGTCCGTACTGCCGTCAAAAACAGTACAAACCTCGCCCAGCAGCACCCACAACTGCCGGCACTAGTAAGCAACAGTTGCCGCTTCATTTGAGATGTCCACCAGACGTGCCATGTCCCAAACCAACCCGATGCTGTAGGAGAAGCCGTCCATCCAGGAACCAGGTGCTCCAGCGCAGCCATTCACTGGATTTTGTGTGTGCCCACCAAGATCCCAGTGGAGTAGACAGCCAAAGATGTTCTACTTCAGAAATCAGTGCAGGACTTCTTGTACAACGGTGGAAACCGGAAGGACTGACTGACCGTACAGCGATTGTACTAAACAGGGTAAGTGTACATAGGATTTGCTTAGAGGCCGCCAAGCCGAGTGTTGTAGTTAGGAGCATTTATGCATTTTAGCTATTCATATAACAGAGTGCTAGGGGTCCTTGAAAGTGTATTTTGGCGTGCAATCTTACTGGATTTGGGAGAGAAGTTTTTTAATTAATTCGCTCTGCTCAAAATTAATGTAAAATTATTATGCGGCTGCATTTAATTTTGTTTCATTTATAAGGCTATTAAAAAAAAATTAAGTTGTTTCTCAGGCATCGCCATACCGCCTAAAAGCCACAGCACAGACCTTTTTTTTTTGCCTTTTCCGTGCTATTTACCGCAGCGCTTGCAACAAAGTACGATTACGAGACACCGGACCCAAAAAAAAAAAAAAACTAGCACCAGCACCACACCAACAACAGGGATAAGAGTATATCATTATTACTCTTATTATTACTCTTAACAACAGTAATTATTGTTGTTGGTGTGGCTGAAAAGAACATAAAAATAAAAACCACCCACATGGAAAAATTTTTTTCGCCTGAGAAACAACTTCTTTTTTAAAATGGCCTAAAAGCTTTATTTTGAAACCAATTTAACGTTAAACGTTAAAAAAGTCAACAGGCGTGGATCTTGACGAAATAATTAAAGATCCAGTACAAGGATCTTAAGAAGGCCTGCACAAAATTAGGCCTTACTGTAAAAGAAACTAGGCATGAAACAGTCACAGTACTGAAAAATGCTTTTGACGATAGCCGTTTAGACTTAAATAATCTTTACGACGAACTAGCAAGCGCTATTGAGAAACGTGAAGCCACTATTCTCTAGAAAAAAGAATTAGCTGCTACTAGCATGAATTACTAGCATGAGCTAGTATTAAGAACTGAAGAGCTTAGATTAGTGCATCACCAAAACACGATACAGAGACTGCCATTGTTTTGCTGGATCTAGATGTCGTGGGGAAAATTTTTTAGCAATCATAGTGCCTGATGAAGTCGGACATGTGGCCAGTCTGTCGAAAAATTGCAGAATACTGGTATGGTATTTGTGACTTATACTCACAGTTTGATCACGCAAAAACCAAAGTCGAAGATCTTTAAAGGTTTTCCCCTCGAAACTTGCGAATTTTCGACAACCTTTACTGGTTGTCTTCGTCCAGCAGTTAAGCCACCGGCACCCACACTCACAATCCTTCCAAACCCAACGAACCTCTAAATTCAAAACTCCCTCCTCTTCACATCACAGTAGTAGGCCTTGAGTCAGCATTCCAGGCTGATGTTGGCACTGCTCAAAGTCGATGTTTCTTCATCTGTTTCTTCCTCCGTAGTTGGTGGTGCGGGAAGGAATTTCTTCCAGCTTGCTTCCAGTCTAGTTTTGAATTGAGGTGTCACCATGTTACAAATCGTTTTATAAGCTGGTTCTTGTGTGTTCAGTAGTTTTATTGACATGCCTCTACACTGCTGAATGGCCATTGATTCTAAGGCACGGAGGTGTGCCCCCTTGCTGGAATCCGACTTGAGCAAGATTTTAGTCTGCTCCCAGTCAATCTGGTGTTTAGATTTCTTGCAATGCATGGCCACTGCATTACTCTTGTCTTCTTCAAGGGTGGCTCTCCAGTGCTCCTTAACTCTAACGCAAATTCGACGTTTTGTCTCTCCAATGTACCCACTTGGGCACCCCCACATGGGATCCAATAGACTACCCTGGTGGTATTGGGTAGTCTTTCAACATCGAAGTCTGCGTCTTCTTCCACCCCTCCTCTCATGCTTTCCTGTTTTGGTTGCCGATCTTCATCTTCATTCGTCTCTCGGGCTCTTACCGTTCTCGACCTGGTTTGGTACTGGTGTTGGTGGTGTTGTCTCGCATCTTCCGCCTCTTCCTGCTCTCCAGTGTTATTGGCCCTAAGTTTGCCAGTGGTGGAGTTTGGCTTTTCCTTTTCTTCTTAATCTTACTTCCAAGCAGTTTTCTGATGTTGCGGAAAAAACAGGTTATCCCTACTTTGGCCAGGACTTTTTTAACCCTTTCTCCTCCCTTCGGAAAATAAGTAACAACCTCAACTGGACTCTCATTGGGTGGGTCTTTCGGCTTCATTTGGCGCAACGGGTCTTTCCAGGTCTTGGCTTTCTGAATAGCTTCATTCACGGCTCTAGCAGGGTACCCAAGGGCGAAATACTTTTCTTTCGCTCTTTCAAACCACCCACTGCCTTCCGTCACTTTCATCAGTCGGCTCCGGATCCTCCTCATTTCTCCATTCATGATCACCAACAACTGGGATTTCGGGTGTCCTGATGAAAACTCAATTCCCCGGTCCGTTTAAGTTGGTTTTACGTACAGTTCCCAGCATAGCTTGCCCTTCTTCCCTCTGCTTACCACCGTGTCAAGGAAGGGGAGCCTGCCACTCTTCTTTTTTCGATGTAAAGCCAAGATCATCAGTCCAAGAGTTGAGTGTCTTCTTAACTACTTCTAAATTTTCCTCCTTCCCGGCAGTGAAGGTGTCGTCCACAAATCTCGCCCAGATCTTGATAGATGGATGCTTGCGAACAACTTCTTCGTCGAGGCTTTGAAGGACAATCTCCGCAATCCTAGGTGATGAGGAATACCCCATTGGGGTGCCGGAAACTTGCCAGTAGGTGACCCCTTGGAACTGGACATAGATGTTTGCAAGCAATGCTTTTAGTAGTCGCCGGTCAACTGGACTTCCTTCTCCTTGATCTTTTGTCGCCGTGCTGCCTCATCACATTTTTGCATGATGAGGCGGTGTGACAGGCTTGGGAACAAGGCCGTAATGTCGAATGATCTAAGGACATCCTCCTCTTCCAACTTCACCCCTTCCAGCCTCCTGAGAAAATCGGTAGTGTCCCGCAGCCCATGTTGACCCCAGACATACTTCTGCAGCCTCGGAGCAAGGAACCTGTCGATCGGTTGGGCTGGGCCCCCCACAGCTGATGTAATCACACGAATCGGATTCCCTGGCTTGTGTATTTTCACTTGGCCAAACAAACTAGCTAATTTGCTTCAGCACATGGACGGAGGTGCTTCGCAACATCCTCAATGAGCAGTTTTTCTTTAACCAGCTTCTTTAGGTGTCCTTCGAAGCATGAATGGAGCGTGTGTCCAAGGTCAAATTCTAACTGGTGGTACATTTTGCGGTCTTGTAGCCCTTTTTCCAGCCTTTGGATGTACTCATCACGGACTAAAACTACAGTTAGGCGGGGTTCGAGAATATTACGTAACCTTGTAACCAGGTTACTGAGGAAAGAGGAAAAATATTGAAGAAATCGTGGTTAGAGAATGTCAAGAAGCCCTAAAGACAAATCATAGAATAATACAAAAATAACATTTTTATAAGATAAAGTTCTTGTAACTTTTTTCCAATTAATCCAACAATTTACATACCTCTACGTCATTCTTTTTAATACACGTGCGTCGTTGATGGATTGTCGGCGCTGTCCGTCAACAGAAGTCGGCTTCGCTGCAGGCCTTTGGCCACACACTCCCTTAATAAACTGACTGAATGTATCAAACAATTTTTATTTCGTAGCAATGGATGGAACCCCACCCCCTAAAAAAAAATGAAAAAAAGAGGAAATTCCCGGCCTCCAGGAAGGCCGACTGAATTTTGTTTCTATTTGCCTACATAAACGAAAATATACATTATCAGAAAGAGAATGCTAAAATTTACAGGTAATATATACTTTCGTCGGCAATGGAAAGGTAAATTTGAGGAAATTAGAAGAAATTTTGAGGAAATAAAGGACGGGTTACAAGTGCTGTTGCAGGATTCTCGGAGTCTGCAGTTAGGTAAGATTTATCCGCCCGCGTGACAAAAATGGATTTGTCTTTTTTAAGCCTATTGAGTGCCTGCATTCTTGCTTCGAAACGTTACACTCTTCCCTACGCTTATCCAATACCATCACACTTTTTTGCAGATCACACACAACGTTGTGGTCCATTTGGTAGCTCCCAATCAAAACTTGCACATCGGCTACAAAATTCGCCATCCAATCTGGCTTTGGGTCTTGCCATTCAGGAATAAATTTCTGATCACGCTGTAGAACTTTGATCTCTTCAGGATCCAGGTTTCTTTCATCAACATCAGAAGCAAGAAGAAAAGGAAAAGCCAAACTCCACCACTGGCGAACTTAGGGCCAATAACACTGGAGAGCAGGAAGAGGCGGAAGATGCGAGACAACACCACCAACACCAGTACCAAACCAGGTCGAGGACGGTGAGAGCCCGAGAGACGAATGAAGATGAAGATCGGCAACCAAAACAGGAAAGCACGAGAGCAGGGGTGGAAGAAGACGTAGACTTCGATGTTGAAAGACTACCCAATACCACCAGGGTAGTCTATTGGATCCCATGTGGGGGGTGCCCAAGTGGGTACATTGGAGAGACAAAACGTCGAATTTGCGTTAGAGTTAAGGAGCACTGGAAAGCCACCCTTGTAGAAGACAAGAGTAATGCAGTGGCCATGCATTGCAAGAAATCTAAACACCAGATTGACTGGGAGCAGACTAAAATCTTGCTCAAGTCGAATTCCAGCAAGGGGGCACACCTCCGTGCCTTAGAATCAATGGCTATTCAGCAGTGTAGAGGCATGCTTATAAAACGATTTGTAACATGGTGACACCTCAATTCAAAACTAGACTGGAAGCAAGCTGGAAGAAATTCCTTCCCGCACCACCAACTACGGAGGAAGAAACAGATGAAGAAACATCGACTTGGAGCAGTGCCAACACCAGCCTGGAATGTTGGCTCAAGGCCTACTGTGATGTGAAGAGGAGGGAGTTTTGAATTTGGAAGTTCCTTGGGTTTGGAAGGATTGTTAGTGTGGGTGCCGGTGGCTTAACTGCCTGAAGAATACAACAACTAAAGGTTGTCGAAAATTCGCAAGTTTCGAGGGGAAAACCTTTAAAGATCTTCGACTTTTGGTTTTTGCGTGATCAAACTGTGAGCATACGTCATGAAATTGAACCAAAGTAGAAATGCTGAGTCGACCGATTTTTCGGTATTAAAAAAAAATGGTATTTGTGTTCTGAAATTGTGCGTAAGAGTTTCCTGAACTTTCGAAACCAAAATAAGAAAGCTGTATATTAAACTTTAAAGAAAAAATTGAAAATCTACTACCCGGTTCACTACTCGGATTCGACTCGGTGGGTGTTCATAATTACTTGGGCTCGTTGGGTATTCATAATTACTAGGACTCGGCTCGGACTCGGTTTTTTTGCGCCCTGGTCGATCCTTAATAATATTATCAAACAATAGAAGGAAAGGCACGCAATACCACACAGAAGAACAAAACATGTGTTCTTCATTTATGGTATTGTGTGCCTTTCCTTCTATTATATCGTAAATGCCACAGTAAATGCCGGTTAGCAGTTTCTGCCATGTCATCAAGTCGACAACCATTGTCGACCGGGTGTCCGGTTGCAAAATTTGTACAGTCGATGCCCCCGTTTCTGGTAGCGGAGGGGGGGGGGGGGAGTGAGGGTGCAACTTCGTCCACATAGGGACAGGCTGGTTGGTAATGATCAACATCCACATGCCTCGCCTTCGTCCCTCGTTCGCGCACAATGTCTTTGACAACACATTAAAATCGCCTGGAATGCCTGAATTTCAGTCGACACAGTGCCAATGGAAACGCTATAATCAAATTGGTAACCTCCACAGGGATGTTTGAAGTGGCTAGAGGGGTACTAACGGGCATGGAAGGGGGAGGCGTATTCACATTCAAACTTCAAGGGAAACATAGGTGATGTGAGTTGGGCCTTAACGTTGAAGTTGGGATCAGAATGACTATTTAAAACGTCTGAAGGGGCAGCTTGGAAAGTAGTGGAGACAGACAGACATACTATCACTAGGGTCAGACAAAACAAGAGTTGTCAGCTTTTTGGCCTCAGAAGCCTTCTTTTGGTCCGATTTTCGCCAAGTGCTCAAAATGCCCTTAACGTCAAACTCCAAATGCGCCAAAGAAATTTTGCAGGGCTTTGTTTTAAAATGCGAAGTATGACATTTACGACACTTGGGATGCCTATCACTGGGGCCTTATAAATAAATAAATAAACAAAAAATTTACCACAGGAGTGGAAGGATGGCAGAAGGGGGGTGAGCCGCTTACTCTGGTCCTTGTGGTTAGGCTGTGTGTGATGCATTCCTTTATGTAGTAACAGGCCGTTTAAGAAATATACAGAGATCAGCCTGCTGGAGGAGCCTCTTAAAACCTGACACAGTAGTTGCATTTACAATCTCCTTGTCAAGGGCGTTCCAAATGGGGATGACCCGGACTGAAAAAAAGTTACGACGGCAGTCCAGATGAGAATTGGGATATAATAATTTCCAACTGTGTCCCCTACTGCGATTTAAGACTGGCGCCAAATCGAATAAGGGGAGGTCGACCTTAACATGTCCATGCAGAATCTTAAAAACCATGATTAGATCAAATTTTAGCCTACGCAGTTCGAGGGGTTCCAGGCAAGTCCTGGACAAACGTTCCCCATAGTTTAAATCCCGAAAACCCGGGAGACCTTTCGTAAATCTACGCTGGACACGCTCCAGAGCATCGATGTCTCGTGCAAGATATGGGGACCAAACAGGAGTGGCATACTCAAGAAGAGGCCGCACAAAAACTTTAAAGGCCCAAATCTTAATTTGGACATTACCGGATTTAAAACACCTGTTGACGATAGCAGAACGGGAGTACGCAGCGGCACAGATCTTAGCACAATGCAGGGATGATTTCAGGTCTTGGGTAAACCAGATTCCCAGGTCCCGCACCTCAGATTTCGAGGGAAGTGCCTGATTTTCGAGTATATACTGATTACACAGATTCTGTTTGCCGACATGGAAGGAGTGGCACTTCAGGACTGAAAGTGGGAGTTGCCATTTATTTGACCACTCTTCAACATGTAGGATCTCGGTCTCAAGGGCCAGAGAGCAGGTAGGGGAGTAAATTTCCGAGGCAATTTTCAAATCGTCTGCAAATTTATACCCATAACAAAGATCCCCAGCAAATTTCAGATCATTCAGGTAAATTAGAAAAAGCAGGGGACCCAAAACAGAGCCCTGGGGGACCCCACAGGGGGCATCTACCCAAGATGAGTGAACACCTGAAATAAATACCCTTTGAGTTCGGTGGGTGAGGAATGCTGAAAGCCAATTCAGAAGATCACCGTTTATCCCGCAGCCCTTGATCTTAAGAAGAAGTTTACGGTGAACCACTGATTCAAATGCCTTAGGGTGAGAGCACATTTCATTATAAGGAAACACCATTTTTGAAGGTTTGAGATGCCATTTTTAGCAAGATCAAAAATACCTAACCTGCTTGAGGGATGGGCGGCAGTGCCTGCTAGATTATAAGCAGTGATGCCACCCAGTGGTGAGCTAATGAAGCTACTTAAAATGAAATTTAAGGTTTTAAACATTGAGCATAAATACACACAATCTATAACTAATTTTTTTGAAATATAGCATAATGGATGCGATTACAATGAGAGTCAATCGATTCACATCCTACAGCAGACTCCATACTTTATGCACCTCTTAAAACAACGAAAACCAGTCCACATTTTCCACAAATTTTCAACAGCTTTGAAACAATGTTTGTTGAAATTTCTTCCTTCTGTCTTCTTCAGATGATTTAAGAAATACATATTTACTAGTTACATCACACTGCCGGCGTTGGCAGTGTGATGTAACTAGTAAATATGTATTTCTTAAATCATCTGAAGAAGACCGCAGGAAGAAATTTCAAACAACATTGTTTCAAAGCTGTCGAAAATTTGTGGAAACTGTGGACTGGTTTTTGCTATTTTGAGAGGTGTGTAAAGTATGGCGTCTGCTGTAGAATGTGAACCTATAACTAAAGGGAAGTATTTCTGGATACAAGTGAAAAAAAATAAGTACCAAGAAGAAGACAGGTAACCCAATCCTGTTGCACATTAAGGCGAATGGATACCAAGGAGAATTTAGATACAGAGGCAAGAATTTATAGGTGTTTGAGGTAAGAAGTAAGCTTAAGACAAAAGCAACAAGAAAATTTTTAGGTAATACGAATTAAATAAATTGTCAAAATTAAATATTAAATAAATGGTAACTATATTTTTGCCTCGCTGTTCATCCTCACTACTCCGATCATTCAGTCTAATCAGATTTCACGTACTTGCCAAGATTTACAGATGAGTTTTTTCTTTAAGCTTCTCACTACACTTAGGTTACCTCTATAAGAACTGTCCATAGAGTTGCTAGACATTTTCTGACCTCCCATGGCACCACAGCGTGCTTGACTTGGTGCATCTGGCGGACGATGCTGTGGTTGATACGAGTGTGTTTTGGTGGATGGGTTTTGAAGCCGGTGATTTAAAGCTGGATGATCAAAAGAAGAATGGGTGGTTGCGGTGTCGGGTGGTGGCGAGATTCCTAGGCTCGAAAGTGGCAAATGTTCAGTGAAGTTACAGTCATGAACTGCAAAAACACAAAGAAAACGTTGCTGAAATAAAAGGGAGTCAATCATTGGAATGGCAATAAACTCATACGTGAGCAAAGGTTTATTAGGATGAACATGGTACCATCACGACAGAAGTGCGACTCTGGTGAACAGTCCCAAACGATTATTCCGTCAATACTGCAGCATGCTCTTTACAACTAACAACTTAAAAGAGTGCCAAACGATTCTTTAAACGGAAAACTTGCCAACCCAATTCCACAATTTTGATGCAGTTTTTATTTTACTGGTACCTATTTTACAATTTACTCAACAGAGGATTCATTAACAGGGACGGAGATGGCCCAAGTTTTTCAGTTTAGACTGGCTGATAGTCCCCATTTAGCTTACTATGCTTACTTTATCAACAAGCACAAATTTTACACAATATGGTTATCTGTGGCATAAAATTTTAAACGGACGAGAAAAGATTAAAACGTAAAAATACGTAAATTTTAACACTGATTAAAATTAGTTTTTACCATCCTAAAATACTTACCTTCAGTATGTGCTTTTGTGGAGTCGGGTGATTTTCCGGCCTGCA